>APFE031704751.1:10054-94528 GCA_000404065.3 Pinus taeda | reverse complement strand
TATCGCTTCATTGTGACTATTCACATGAAGTAATCTTTGAATGATTGAATGTCTCTTATGTATTTTACAGAGTCATCTATATGCCTGTTAGATAGATAAAGATTATTTAACGCTGCATTCTGAATGAATAAGTTGTTCCCAGGATTAGTATTAGTTTCCCTATTTTTGTCAATAGAATAAGCTAGTCGCCTATCACTTAAACAATCTATTCATCACCCATCCATCCCTTTTATCTTATTATCGGGAAACTGGTCCCGTTATCTCCAGTCGGAGCCACCATCCCAAACGGAAAAGGAGTTGTACCAAGGTCCAGACCGGGTGGTTATCCCCCAATGTTGTGGCAACGATTTCCGAGGCCTCAACATTTTTGGCGCTAGAAGGAGGGCCATCCGCTATGAATGGCGAGTAAGCCAACACCTGCAAACCATTCAAAGAGTAACTCACCCTCCACCTCTCCTCGAACATCTCGTTCGCATTCTGAATCTCCAGTATCCAGACGAGACGAAGAGGAATCAACCACTACTACTCAATTACATCATTCTTTAGAACACTTAAGTCCGGAGTCCCCTGAAGTTCAATCCATCATCCAGAAACTTCAAGGCTTCTCAATTTCCCCTCCTAGATCTGAAGTATCACAAGGCAGTCAGACTTCGGAATTTCGCTTACCCCCTCACCTTACCAGACTCCAAAGTGAAAAGTTATGCATTGAACCACCCGAATTTCCTTTACCCGAAAGGAAAAGGATCAAAAAGACCGCCGAAGGTTCTGGTAGCGAAACCTTTTCTCCATCATCTTCCATTTCATCATCACCTGTGCGAAGTCAAACACCCACTTCACCACTTCATATTGTTGTTCACCAAGGGACTTCATCTCAAGCATCATAATCTTTTCAGTCTGTACTTCCACCTCCCCCTCAGGCACCTAGAACACCACAAGCGATCGTTGGTAATCCTAAAATGGCCCAAAGACCATGGAGAAGTCCTGGTGCGGTCACCATGCCTGCACCTTTACATCCTTTACCCAATTACCCCGAAAAATGGTTACCCAAGTTCAATCCATATGCTGGAACTTCTACAGAAGAACATATTAACAATTTTATGCTGTCCGTTAATCTAAAGGGAGTCACTGAAGAAGATGTGGCAGTAAGATTGTTTCTCTATTCACTACAAGGATCTGCAGGGTCTTGGTATTTTTCCTTGCCCTCTGTATCCATCACAAGTAGGAATATCTTCCAGGAATAGTTTCTCACCAAATACGGTGATGATAGATCCTTAGCTACACTTGTCCATGACCTTTCCAATTTAAGGATCGAGTCAAGAGAACCCATTAAGGAGTTCAACTCCAGATTCAACAAACTCTTGAACAAAATCCCCACTGATGATAAGCCAAGCAAACAAGTTAGAAGCGAGTGGTATATCACTACTTTGCCTTCAAACATTGCCATATTTTTCGATAGGGCTAAACAGCCGACATTGGCCGAAAACATGAAGGAAGCACTCGCTGTGGAAAAGAGCGTAATCGCCTTAGAAAATAAAACTGCCTTGGAAGAAAGAAAATCTAAAAAAGTATCCTTTAAAGATGACTCTAAGAAAAATATTACTAAGGATCCATATGACATGGAGGGCATTCAAAAAGTCCTTAAAACCATGTCGAACAAAATGGTTGAGATCAAGAAACAAGTATCAGAATCCTCAATAAAGAAACCATATAGGAATTTCAATAAATCCTAGTCCAAACCTCCAAATGTTATATCATATGCAGACTCGGATCCTGAGGAAGAAGAAGAGGAAGAAACAGTTACACCATCTGAAGAAGAAGAAAGAGGGAAGTAGTTGAATGTCACGGGATGTGGGACTTTATGACTCCCTAATTCTGATACTGACGCTGAGCAAGAAGCCTTTCCTGTCACTACAAGGAGTAAAGGTACTCCCGAACCTGTTCATGCTAATCCAAAGAAAAGGAGCACTGGAACCAATACTGTAAAGGAAAAGGTACCCGTTAGAAAGCCAGCCGTGATAGTATCTAACAATCAGCCATAATCCTCTACTTCACCTTCGTCATCTAAAACATTGGTATTTTCTGATTCGATGGATTATAACATTGTCGATGACATGAAGAAAACTAAGGCAAACATCACCATGTTTGAACTTAGTAAATTAAAACATCAACAAAAATTACTACTCAAAGAACTTAACGTTGTTCCTTCTTCACCTCTTCCCACCACTAAAGCTGCAAGCGACTCAGGACAACCCCCTCCTGGTAGAGTTGAGGCAACTGACACAATTCTGATTGGAGATAGATCAAACTCCCATACCCCTCCTTCCCTCTTGACTTATGAAATTTATAATCGAAATCTACACAACTGCTTAATTGATTCTGGGGCATCCTTGAATATAATGCCTACTTTAGTTTGCTCTAAACTGAATATAGAACCCCAAAAGTCTTCTATTCACATTGTGCAGTTAGATAGAACTAAAGTTCAAGTTCTAGGGGAAATAAACTCTGTAACGATCAGGTTATCGGCAGATCCAAGAATAGTCCCAAGGATTGATATCCTAGTCGCCGATATACCTGAATTCTATGGGTTGAATTTTAAGCAGGGATTGGTCAGAAAAGCTCCATGGGTATATCTCCACCGATTGGTCACATATGTGGCTCCCCTATAAGGGCAAGCCCAATCAAATAAAGATTGATCGGGAGAAACATATGACCCACACTGTTACGGTATTTGAACAAGAAAATCAACTGGTTGCATTCAACAACAATATCCTAGGAAATTATTCTTCCGAGTCATTTTTCAGCAATTATATTGCCCAGCCATCTCCTTTCTCAGTCAACAATTTCGCATCACAAATTGAAAACTTTTCACAGACCGACAGGTTTAAATGCGTTAATGTTACTGAGAATGTTGTAACAAAAACTGTAGATAATTCATTATTTTGGTCTTTATATTTTGATGGATCTAAGTCTAGTGAAGGATTAGGAGCAGGATGCATTTTGGTCAACCCACAAGGAGAAAAAACAATGCTATCCTGTAGATTAGAATTTGAATGCACCAATAACACAGCCGAGTACGAAGCACTAGTCCAAGGACTATATAAAGCGATCGGCCTCAAAGTTCAAAACTTAAAGGTCTTTGGTCACTCTGAGATTATCGTTAAATAGGTAAGGAATACAATTCATTGTCTTTTGAACCATCTTAAGCATTATCAATCGTTGGTACAAGAGCTAACATCCCATTTTTTAGCATTCAATATTTCTTCCATTCCCAGGTCACAAAATTCGGCAGCCGACTTGCTAGCCAATGTCGCTTCCAAGCTACTCCCTTCGAAGACTATAGTCCAGATAGGTTTTCAGTAGAATTACTTTTTAGACCATCCATTCCTGACAATGTAACCAATTGGAGAGTGTTTAACCACGATGATGACATTTTACAATTTCTAACCTCTGAAAAATCCTATGACAATCAAATCATTGAGGAAGATGAGCACGATACTCAAATACAAGGTAAACATGAGGAAAACTCAATCCCTAAGCACGTAGTGAAGCTTGAAGATCTTTACGATATTAAAGACAGGTTCAAACCTGTGTCTAATACAAAGCTTCAGAGATCTACCTTAAGGTTTGAATTAATAAACCTTGGCACCGAACAAAATCCTCAAAACATTAATTTAGGATTAGGACTTTCCATAGAGGAAAAGGAAGCATTTATTAGTCTGTTGTGAAAGAATAAACATGTTTTTGCTTGGAGATATGATGATTTAAAAGCATATGACACATCTATTATTCAGCACACTATCCCAATGCTTCCCGAACAGAACCCAATTCAACAAAAGTTGAGAAAAATACATCCAAACTTATAGGGTCAAATAAAGTCGGAACTCAACAAACTCTTAAAAGCTAAGATTATTTTTCCCGTATGACACTCAAACTGGGTCTCCAATATGGTACCAGTCAGAAAGAAAAATGGCGACTAAGGATTTGTATTGATTTTCAGGAATTTAAATAAGGCAAGTCTAAAAGATAATTTCCCATTACCCACTATGGAGCAGATACTCCAATCAGTGGCAGGCTCAGAGTTAATGTCCTTTTTGGACAAGTTTTTTAGGGTATAACCAAATTCTGGTCCACCCCGATGACCGACTCAAAACCACCTTTAGAACAAAGTGGGGAACATATGCTTATCAGAAAATGCCTTTCGGACTTATTAATGCAGGAGCCACTTTCCAAAGGGTGATGGATATCGCTTTCAAAGGGTTAATTAATAGAACAGTAGTCATCTATTTAGATGATATTATTGTATTTTCAAAAGAGAGATCCAATCACTTGCATGATTTGAATCAAATCTTCCAACGCTGTAAGAAATACGGTATTTCTCTAAACCCTAAGAAATCTTTCTTCGCTCTTGATCAAGGTAAGATCCTAGGCTTTATTGTATCTAAAGATGGCACCTATATTGATCCAGACAGGATTAAAGAAATTTCTGAAATCCCTTTTCCTCATAATAAGAAATCCATGCAGTCATTCTTAGGCCAAATCAATTTTGTAAAAATATTCGTTCCAGATTTTTCTCAAATTATTTTACCACTTCAAACTATGATTAAGAAAAATTCAGTCTTCAAATGGGGATTGCCAGAAAAGGAAGCACTTGAACTAATCAAACAATCAATAATCAATGCCCCAGCTCTAAATAGCCCAATTTTTTCTAATCATTTTACATTGTATACCATCGCATCCGATTCCCCTTATGCTGCAATACTTACACAGATCAATCATCACAATTTGGAAGCACCGATTTCATTTTATAGCTCAAATCTTCAAGGTGCAGAACTAAACTATTCTGAAGTAGAAAAACAAGCCTTTGCTGTATATAAAGCGGTTAAACATTACAGACCCTTCCTGTTAAAATCCCATACAAAGGTTATAGTTCCTTTCTCCTCAGTTAGACAACTATTAATCCAAAGAGAACTGGGAGAAAAAAGGGCAAATTGGGTAACAGCACTTCAAGAATATGACCTAGAAATCAAGGCAGCAAAGATTGTTAGAGGCCAAGGTTTTTGCAGGTTATTAGCAAGCACATCCAAAATTCCGGAATCAAGCGATACAGATCAATCTAAAACCATCAACCAGATAAGTATCATTGACTTTGAATCACAGTATGCCGATTTAATATTTTACTTGAAAAATGGATATGCACCTCCCAACCTGTCCTACAAAAACAAAAGAGCCATAAGATTGAAAGAAAAATTTTTTACCATTATTGATGATGTTCTTTTTAGGCAAAATTATGATTCCATTTTACTAAGATGCCTTGAAAAACAGGAAGCACAAAGGGTCTTGCAGGAATTGCATGACGGACCAGCAGGAGGCCACTTCGGAGCTGATACCACAGCTCACAAAGTCATCCATGTTGGGTATTACTAGCCCACTCTGTTTAGAGATGCTCATGAATATGTGAGGAAATGCCGAAATTGTCAAACTTCAAGTGGAAGACAAAAGAAATCAGCCTTCCCTCTGCAACCGGTCAACATTGAACAACCATTTGAGAAATGGGGATTGGACATTATTGGAGAAATTACTCCTAATTCTTCCAAACAGCACAAGTATATCCTTACCGCTACTGATTACTTTACCAAGTGGGTTGAAGTGATTCCGCTAAAGACAACAAACTCTGAAGCCATTATTGAATTCATAGATCAATTCATCATTACCAGGTTTGGCGTCCCGAATGCTCTTCTTTTTGATAATGCATCTTACTTTTCAGGCAATGCTATGTTTGATTTCACAATCAAAAGAGATTTCAAACTCAAATATTCTGCTAACTATTATCCTCAGGGCAATGGTTTGGCCAAATCTACAAACAAAAACCTTATCAAAATTATCAAGCGAACTATCAAACAGAATCACAAGAACTGGCACAAATCTTTAATATTTGCACTATGGGCTGACAAGATAACACAAAAGGCTTCTATAGGTTCTTCCCCATTTAAACTCGTTTATGGAAAAGAAGCTGTACTAGCAACAAATCTTATTCTTCCTTCTCTAGCCCTAGTTCAATTTATTGAAGAAAATCCTTCTTCTTCTTTATAGCTTAGACATGACCAAATCCAAAAATTGGAAGAAGAAAAAGAAAAAGGCAAAACTATTCATGCGAAACATCAGCAAATCATCAAGTCATCATTTGATTCAATTTCATCTGGTTCTAAGCAATTTAAAGTCGGTGATTTAGTCCTGAAATGGGACAAAGCCCATGAAGATAAAGGAAAACACACCAAATTCCAGAAGATGTGGCTTGGACCATTTCAAATCTGTGAAAAGATAGGCCATTCAACCTTCATGCTACAAGATTTATCAGGGTTGAGAGATTCTCTCCCTGTTAATGGTCTAATCTTAAAGAAATTTTTCAACTGGGAAGGTAACCCCTTCTCCTTTTAATAGCATTTTATAGTTTGTAGGAAAATTAGAAAATAAAACTGTAAGGCATTTTCTATTTGACCTTTGCTGTATTCAAAGAGTTTCTCAAAAACAAGCAATGCGATATTTACTTTTAAATAAATAGAAGTATTAAACAAAAGGAATGATTTCTAGGAAATTAGTTATAATTGCATTCTGAAACTACACTACAATCTTAGTGAACCCCTCTTGAAGTTTATAAATCTTGTAAATCTTTTTAGGTTTTTCAAATTGGTTACAGAAGGGTTATCAATATTAAAATAGAAGCTAATCCAAATTCAGCATCTCAAACTCTTACCTTGTCATCCATCCTATCTTAAGGAGGAAAATTGTCTATCCCATTTACCCAAGTTCATGATTATTCAGGGTGTAATTCCAAGAATACTGGATATAAAAGTTAAGAGGTCTTATTACAAGCCTGCTTACCATGTTCATAGGAAAATAGTTTAGCCGACATTACCAATACTGCATACCAAAACAGGGTAATGGCTTCAATTGTAAGACAAGGGGTCTCATAACGAGCCATCTTGTTCGGTTAGATTACTACCAGTGAATGGCATTGTCACTTAACTAGCCACCATACCAGGGCAATGACTTTTTATCTTACAAAATACCAGAAAATGAAAAGAAATATAAAATGTGAAAAAACATATTTTGAATTCATTCTGTTAATCATGCTCTGAAGTGAATAGGACAATAGACAATGATATGGTTTAAAGGTATCCCTGCCGAAGCTATGGACGTTTGCTGGCAGTAGAGGCTCTTCCTGTGACAAAGGAGTTAATTTTACTAGATGATTTGGAAAAGAGTTCTCTGTTTTATCAATACCAACCAACAAACACAAATTTAAAATCTAGAATATCTCTATTTTTAACAAAAGAGGAAATTAGCGAAGAAAGTATTGTTTTGTTTAGAATGCAACAATACCTAGTTATATTAGAATTTTTCCTTTTGAATAAAATTTCTATTTTGAAAAAGTTTAAGTATTTCTATACTTTTAAGAGATAACTATTTCTTCCAGCGAATCGCCAATTGTTGTGCCATACAACAACCCCCCATTTCATATCATTACTATTCTAAAAATATAATGTGAAATGGGTCCCTTTTAATTTTTGTTTCAAATTGGTATCAATCTAAAGTTCTATTTCAAAAAGACTTGAATAAAAGAAAACATTATTAAAAGGCCTTTTTAATAAAACCAATCAAAAAACCCCAACATAAAACGATTTATCTTTATCATTGCGATAAAGCGATCGCAAGATCGCATATCGCAATGACAAAGAAAGCACAACTTAAGGGACATCCTGGTTTTCGCCGATGTGAAATCGCTATCGGATATCGGCAAAAGCATAAAGTAACATGAGTAACAACCCTTACTCTGATACGATGTGAAATCGGTCATCGACAATCGGCGATAACACTTATAATGCAAATAAGCTCCCCCTTGCCCGATGCGATGCGATATTGCTGTCGGCAATCGGCGACTCACCATGCCCTCATTCTAAACGACCCTACTAGCTATTCCCGATGCGATGCGATATCGCTATCGGCGATCGCGGATTCCAAACGAAACCAATGCAATAACTTAGCATTTCCCCGATGCCCGATTGCGAAAAGGGTAAAAATCGCAGTTTTCAAAAGAAAAGTCATAAAGGCAGTTTAATATGATTTATTCGTAATTAAGGCAATATCCTTTGAAAAGCCGCTCATTCGTGTCCAACCGCCAAATCGCCCAAGGCATGCTTCAAGTAAATCATTCGGCCATTAACCGAAGCGACTGGTATTAATGAGATTGACAGGCCAGAACGACCATTTAATGAGAACAGCAGGCTTGCGATCTATCCACGGATTTGATCCCAAGGCCACCTTAAGTCAATTGATCACTATGAATGCATCCAAATATATATACTTCATTCTGTTCAATTCATGTTATTGTTGCCTGTGTTACACCTATCTTTCGCTCTGTGCAGGATTCTTCCACAGAGACAGAATTAAGTGGGATGGGAAAGAAATCCAAGAAGACTAAAATGCCTACTGCTTTGCTAGCCGTAGGGCAAGCTGTTGTTGATCCAAGAGGAAAGAACAAAGGGCTTATATCAGATATGGCGTGCTTAGGACTTACCAGGACCACTTAGCAAGGAACGTATAATTTGATTGAAGCAGTAGAGCTGAAGGTGACCGGGATAGAAATCTCATGTGATAATACCAGCAAATCCGACGCCAATTTAAAAGACTTGGCCGACTCCTTTATGCACAGAATAGCGACCCGGGAGCAAATTCTCCCATACACGGATGTGGTAAGATGGGGAATCCAAGAGATCCCAATTATCAACAGATTGTTTAGCACTGCGAACGGGAAGATTTTCGGTTCTTTTCGAGCCGAAGATCTAGGGCTAATGTATCACCTACCAGCAAAAGAGAAAAAATATAATGTGGCATTTTTGGAGAAATTTCGAGTAGAAAACGAGACCGAGTCTGAACCAATTCGAGGCTGGAGACAGAATCCAGCAAAACACAAGCATGAATCCTCGGGTAAGTACTCAGTTGACTCCCTATGTTCTCCTTACTGCTATGCTGGAATTATGTTGTGTAGGCTATGGGGATAGCATGACTCTGCCAATTTTACCATAGAAATGGTCCCCTTCATGGAGGCGGCATGTAGTGGCGAAATTATGGATTGGGGGGTTATATTATCCGACAAGTTAGCCAAAGCCATTCTCTATTTCAGGTCTAACTTTCGCGTCACAGAGAGGGTTATTTCGCCATTCTATTACAGTGCCTATGTGATGGATTTGTTGTGTTTTAATTTTGCGTTTCCTGTGCTGGGATGGAGGTGGACGTCGCAAGACCCCACACCCATTCACATATATTATCAAAAATTGTGGAAGACTAATTATAAGCACCATCTTTATCAAATCTGCAATGGTTTTATGTTGCCAATTCATTACTCCATTTTTGATAAGCCTGCCCCGAAGATTTCTGAGCAAGAAGGGGTAGATTTGACCGTAGTAGCAAGTTGGTTTGGGGAGGAGAAATTCACCTACATCAAGGTTGTTGGCAGTCAGGCCAGGCTGCATGTCCTACCACTTTACATCCCCGATAAGTTACTTGCTAAGGAAGTAGCTTATCAAATCAATGCTGATGGGTTTACTCAGACCCTGAAAAAAGCCAAAAAACATGTTTGGCCCTCTTTTCCCTTACAAATTGGAATTTATACCCTGCATGATATCAAACATGCAGAGAAGGAAGCTGGGAAAATGAATTCGCTCACTCTGGCTACTCTGCCAAGCAGGCAGTATGATCTGAGGAAGATCACTTACAATGCGCTCGACCAGGCCAAATTGGCCAAGGTCGAGCACATAGAAGACAGATTCAAGGATTTGTTTGCATCGGCCGAATTGATGTATCAAGTTAAGTCGCTTGCCAGAAATGTGTACAACGATGAAGGGCAAGTCGAATTTAACAGAATTAGAGTACAGAGGTTGCAAACTCTGCCTCTAGACCTGTTAGAGACTATTCCGACGACAACAAGATCAAGTGAGCCTGAACAACGAAGTAATACGCCACCTCCTACTACATCAAAGCAACAGGAGGAAGTGCATAGCCAGCAGCAGGAGGTAACCCAGGAAAATATGCAGCGACAAGAAGAAACCCAACTAAAAGCCCAAGAAGAGAGCAGCTCTAAAAATAATAATGATATACTAGTTGATCCGAATTTGCTACAACAATGGCAGCAATTCAGTACAATCATCAGCAACCTAGAGTGCTCGAAAGATGATGAGGCTTCTAAAGAAGGCGACATGCAAGAAGCAACATCGAAACCGGTTTCGAGCGAAACCAGCGGCCTACCCAAATCAAAAGAAACAGAAATAATCCCTAAAGATCCAACGGGAGAAATCATTTTGCAAATTGAAGAGATTCCCCCTTTGGATGTACTTTATAGCCCTAAGCATAAAGCTGTTGTAAAGTGACAGAGGGAAAGGAGAAGAGCTGATCAACCTTCCCTATTCCCTGAATTAACAGTGACGGGCAATGTTGTGTGGAAAGAGGAATTCGACCCCTCCGATGACTTAACCAAGCTGTCGCAATTCGTTGGAGCATATTTGGCGGCGACCATTGATAAAGCATCGGAGGTGAGCAGTTTATTGAAGGCCAAGGATCAAGACATCTCTTCGCTACGGGCGAAATTATCGGAAGTTCAGCAGAAGGCAGAGCAAGCAGAACAGGACAGAGCTAGTGCAGCAACAGAGTAATCATCAGCTGACTAAGCAATTACAAGAGGAAAAGCAGAGGATTGATGAAAGAGAAATCCAAAGGCAAAGGGAGCTATCGGCGGCACTGGAGCAATTAAGAATATCGACTGAGGGAACAATGAAAGCAAAAGATGAGCAAATCGCTCAATTGACCACTCAAATTGAGCAAATGAAAAAGCTCCCTCAGGTAGATGAATTCAAACCAAAAGCACTTCAGTTAAATAAGGCATTGATTAATCAGGTTAAGCTCCTATGTAAGCAGATTACACAAGCAGAACCATTGTGCGTGTTAGTAGCATGCATAAGAGAAAAGGTAGAAAAAGCAAGGACTGATTTGGATAAGGCCGAAGAAACACTGACAAACTTTATAGAATGGCAGGATTCCGAACAAGGCGAAGCGACTAATCTACCGAGAATTCTGGAATCGCACAAAGAAATATTATTCACAGAATGGAAATGGAAACTAATGAAGGCCAAAAGAGCGATTTTCAGATGCAAAGCAACCACTCGAAATTTGGTTGAATTAGTAAATAATACGTTTTATTTGTCTAATATGATTTGCCAATGTACTCCAGGCCAATTAACAGTGACAAAGATGTTGGAGCACTCATGCTACCCGGAGCTGGAGAAAAATGGAAGATTAATCGCTGGAATCAATAGTTTAACATGGGATGCTTATTGGTTCTTCTTAATCAAGCCATACAGCCAAAGAGCTGCCTTGAAGTGCCTTACAGATGCTGTCGGTTATATTATACCCGACATTCACGATGCCACCTTCACTTCCCAATTCAGTTTGCGCCTCAACAAACCGCCAGAAGTGGAGTCGATGCTTGCAATAAGCCATCTCAGGTTCAAGGGAAAACAACCTGAGTCATGACTCACATCGCCGACTGCCAGATCGCCCCTGAGAAATAGATCGCATTTACTGATACCAATTTAGTAGGATTTTGTTTCATAGATTTTTTTTAGATTAGTAGTATTTATAGACCCTTTCATGCATTTAGAAAGGGTCGTAAAGTTTTGTATATGACTTAAACCCTGAAGTTGCACTATTGTACTTCAGGGATATTCTTTTATGAAACTGGACCAATTATTCTGAATTTAATGAGGAATGTTTTTATGCAAATGTGCACTATTGTCATTGTTTAAAAGCATTTCTGTGTTGAAGAAGGAATTTTGAATAGCGATTGATATTTCGGATTGATCTGCAGCTCACATGGTACTATTATCTGCGTCTGTACTCATTTTTGTTATATGAATTGTTGTTTAAATTGCTCTTGCTATTATCGCTTGTATATATATGTGCTTTTCGTAGCATTCTTTATGCATTCCACTATTGGTTGTTTATCGCATGCTTCTCTTTCAATCGTATATATGTATCCATGATATAAACAGTGAATGCAGTAATTTGTATTTATCGCCTCATTGTGACTATTCATATGAAGTAATCTTTGAATGATTGAATATCTCTTATTTATTTTACAGAGTCATCTACATGCCTGTTAGATAAATAAAGATTATTTAACGCTGCATTCTGAATGAATAAGTTGTTCCCGGGATTAGTATTAGTTTCCCTATTTCTGTCAATAGAATAAGCTAATTGCCTATCACTATCGGGAAATTGGTCCTGTTATCTCCAGTCGGAGCCACCATCCCAAATGGAAAAGGAGCTGTACTAAGGTCTGGACCTGGTGGTTATCCCCCAATGTTGTGGCAGTGATTTTCGAGGCCTCAACACCTGGTTAATTTGGAATTTATGCGAAAATTTGGTGTTTTTGAGTTAAAACAATGGAAGAATAAAATGAATGAATGAGTTGGCAGAGTTATTAGAATAATGGACATATTTCGAGGTTGATTTGGAATAATTACTAAATTTGGAGGTTAACCAAATTTTGAAAAGTCTACTAAATTCTGTAAAAAAAATCCAGAATTACAAAATTGAGTAGTTTTACTCAGATTTTCTTGCAGATGTAGGGGATAAGAGTTAGAAGACATAAAGACCACATTTAGAAGACTTGATAGAAGGAAGACAATAGAAAAATTGAAATATTCATGTAAGAAATAGAGCTAAAGTTAGTTCAATAACTAAAACTATCAACTCAAAATCTATATAAGTAGAGTATAGATGGTGTATTGTAGTGATTATTTAGAGGTAGACTATTTTAGATTGACGAGTAATTAAATATTGATAAGGGTGATTGTGGTGATAAATTCAAGTGAGAAATTTATTTGTTAATGAAAGGAAGTGACCTTCATTATTTGACTTTTAAAATGGTATGAAATATGATTCATTGAGGTCAAGAAAGTGGTAGCTTGCAAATCAACGGCTGTAACACCTTCTAATAGTGGTTGGTAAATAGTTAGGGGTTGAAGCTCCTTTCAGTGGCAGTTGATAAGCTAGGGGTTATATCTACTTTCAGTTGTAACTAATAAATTAGGGAGTAGTAGCTTCCTTCTCATGGTAGCTAGAGAACTTTGTAACATCAAGTAGAATATTTCCTTTGTGAATTAAATCAAAGAAAATTTTGAAGAATACATGTGTGATATTGTTGCTTCTCATGTTGGTTCTTGTGAGATTGATATGAATTTTTGCTGAAGTGTTCATCTGTGTTATAGTATTATTTACCAGTGAAAGATTTTTTTAAAATTGCTACAATATTGATTCATCCCCCCTCTTATTATTATCCTGGTTTCTAACATGAAGTTGACTAAAAGAGCATATACACTAGAAGAAGAGTTAAAGTGAAATATTTCACAATTGAATGTAGTATCATAAAACTTCAGCTTACATTCAATAAATTTAAATGGAAAAAAGAAAATGGAAAGAAGTGGAGATACATAATTCAAGTGATCTCTATATGTTGGGAAGAAAGAAACTTCAATAGTGGATAATAAATGTGTTGGAGTTATCTGATATTAGTGGAGACCAACTAGATTAGAGAGGGCATGTCTTAGTGATTTATAAAAGGATTAATAGATTCTAATTAGTCATGGTAGGAAATGGTGCATATGATCTTGTAGATAATACTGAAAGTGTGGACATTGATGAATGAAATTGTTGTGATGATCTTATATTTCTCAAGATATTGAATTTGGATCCCAAGCCTTCTTTAGTGTGATATAAAGTCAATTCGAAAGGAAACCTACATCATATGATTTTGATAAAAATACCACAAATAGATTTAAGCTAGGTCAGTCAAAGGGGTAATGAAAATATAACTCTTCACATCAAGGATCTCATAAAAACACCTATTTACTTAAATTAATTACTAAAGAGGAATACTCCTAGTTCACATATAGTCATTGTGAACCAATGTGTCCTCAAGAAGTTCAGTCCACTAAATATATAGATAAATAATGAAAAATAGACCAAAATATTTTAGAGAATAAGGAAATTGAATTCATCCAATCAACTAAAGTAATATCAACAGAATTAATTTCTTTGATTCTCAAGTTAAAATAGTCATTATATAGTTGACTAATAAAAGCCATCCTAGTACATAGTTAGCTTAATAAACGATCAATAGATGCATACCACACCTTCTTCTTTGGAAAATAAACTGACATTCAAAGACAAAATAGGATTGAATTGCATTCCAATCTATGTGATGTGGACCCAAAACATCATTCGGTTTGTATGTGAAAAATATTTGGATTCATTAGATATTCATGATAAAGATGAACAAATGGCCTAGTATACTAGCACACTTAGAAAAAGAGCACTAACTTTGTTCAGGAACTTGATAGAGAATAATATAAGACTAATAAACATAAACTTCTCATCTTTATTCGAATCGCAATATTCTAAACATATTTCCACTCAAAGACTAGAGGGAATTAAAAAATAACTAGGAGAAATAACTAGAGAATATAACAAAAAATATTTAATGACTTGTTAAGTAAACTTATTTTTAATATATATAAGAAAATCTTGGTGTAGTGGTAGGTATTAGGTCTACCAAAAAATATTTTAGGTCAACAACAAATTCCTGACAATATGTCATGTGAAAAAGCATTAAAAAAGACACATCATCAAAGTTAGAAATAGAGTACTCATCATACATGTGCGATTTTAAAAGAATAATTCAATAATTTTGGAAAACAATATAGTCATTGGAAGGAACCATAAATAATGCAAAAATGATATCGACCATTTTGAAAAATTGGTTGACATGCTTCACAACAACCTATAATAGATTAAAAATGCAACAAATATTGATTAAATAATTAACTAATAGGGATTAAATGACTGATAATCAAAGGATGCAATGGAAATCAAAACATACATGAATCAAGCAAGGGACACTAGGATAATATATACCTTAAATCCCCTTAAATGGGAATTGTATTAATTAATTAATTCCTCCTATATGTGGCATCTAGTATACAATTGTTCTTTTTAGAATAATAAGTGATCATCACAAATTCATCTTCATTTATTTGACTAGTTTAGCCATATGATAAATTAGTTCCATAATAACTCCTAGAATATCTCCCTAACTATCTCAATGTATCTCTCAAGATATCTTCATCCGTAACATTTCTTATTTCTCTCTATTTTTCATTCCTACATAGATTTTTTAGAATCATCCTAAATTATTACATTTTCATCATATTTATTCATTAAGCATTACGAATTGGAATGTCCCCTCTTCCATAAGAAATATTTATTAAACAAGTTCCCTTCTCGATATTTTCCTTTGGCTTTTATCTTGATTTTTCATGGATCCTTGGTCTTATTCCTTTTCTATATTCTCTACTTCCATCTTGTACCTACAAGCATAAACATTGTTTAATTCCACATAAAAGAATAGATATCCATAGGAGTGCATGGGTAACGACAAATTTTATCCATTATTTCTCTATGAAACTCTTTCACTTGCCTCATCAACTAATATTCCTTTAGAAGTCTTTATTTTTGTACCTAATATCCCCCTTGCATCATCATTATCATCATCATCATCCTATGTTTTTGGCTTACCTATAATACTAGTTTTGACACTCTTGTATTAGAATCCAAAGGAACAAAAACTCTTCATGGACTCCTATCAATATGTTCCTTATCTATAGAAAACTTATTCCTCATATTTTTCTCTACATAGTATCCTTCACTATTGCACAATGTGCTAAAATCTGATGGCCTAGTGTTTGATATTCAAAATTTTTCTATTGTCATACCTACGAGCCTCATTTCTTAGGCCCGATAATGCAACTCAATCAAATAATTCACGAGACAAACTGTCATTGGCTATATGAAAAAAGAATGTAGTTGAATAAACAACTAAGAGGACATGAATACTTTGTGAAATCTTCAACACATAGTCCACTGAATAACCCATGAAATCTTGTCGGATAGTCCAAAAATTCAACGATAATATTATGACGACATGGTGTTGAATATTCAATGGGAAATCTGCTAGCCATTAGGTTGATAAATGAAAAACATGAGATGAATACTATGTTGAGTATCTGATACGTATGTCATCAGAGATCTAATAAATTTCCACCATACCAATCTTTAATTTAATGATAAGAATATGATGACGGTCTTCGAATAACTGACTAAGGCCAAGTTACACATCCAACTAGGGTTTTCCAACATGTCTTCATTGTAAAGATGACATAAATATCTGATGCTGACACTTTCCATCTAATGGTCACATTATACGCATGGTGAACCTTTTCGACCTTCTTGTTTTGGAGACCAAAAAACACATTAGATGACCAAGCTTTATATTTGATGGAATATAGGGGAGAATGTAATGAATCCTTTGTGTATTCGACAGGTTAGCATAAAATATCTGATGGTTTTTCAGTACTCAAATTTTTTAAATTCACATAAACAAGATCCTCGATTTTAATAGGGAGTATTATAACCATCGAGGGGTTGTTTTTTGGGTGTTCTTTTGTGTTGCATAGCTAATAGCATGGAACCTTGTTGATCTAGTAGTAGGGCCAACCACTGCCATCAAATCATTCAACATTTGTTAACCCACTCACATCATTGCATCTAATATCATCAAGCAGTTATAAATCCCTTGATCCAATGGTTGATAAGGGGCATCGCCCCTAAAACAATAAAAAATTTACTTCATTTATATAAAATACCTGCAATGCACCAGAAAAGTTCCATCCAAACTAATTTGATGTCAAAATTGGGATGACAACCGATAAATTGACAATAAAAATACCTGTAATTCATAAAAATCGAATTAAAGGTAGATAAACAATCATCAAAATAATAAAACCAATTACAAACATTTTTATGACTAAATATTAATTAGATATACTCGAGTGCATGAATACCTAAGAGATATCCTCTTGGTTTCAAGAATAATTTATTGAAGTAGTCTAATTTTGGAGAAAACATCACTCGATTTGGCAGAGCAACAATGAAATCAGCATTGTCTTTGTTGTTGCTTTGTTGGATTGAGGAGGTTTCTTGAAGATTATACAAACCCTAATTTATTTTCTACTGAACAATGCCAACCACATGAAGGTGGAAGCTCTTATAGCCCCTCCTCCCCTCAAATCACTCTCAATTCCCTAAAACCTAATCTATCTAATAGAAGATAGTAGAAATCAACAAATTAGGATTCATGCATAGATACTAGGAAAACAAAAAAATCTTAAAGAAGCATATGGGTTTTTGTACATAAGGATACGTATAGAATTCATTCATTAACCTATAACATTCATTCATTCATTCCACAATAATCATAGACAAAACACTTGTCTCAATAAATTTTGTCATCAAAGATATGTTTTCATAACATGGTATGTGATATTTCTAATGATATAAATAGTAAATCATTGTCTATTATGATGTTACATGTGGTTTTTGGTTACTAGATAATGATTCTTATATCATGGCTAAATAAAATAGGTCATAGAAGAGAGTTCCTGAAATATTCCACTAGGATCCCATATATTGGGTCGGTGATTGGTTTCAAAACTAGGATATTAGGTTCTATAACAATACTAAGTGGGATATAGTCTTCATCATGGGGTATTCACTAAATGAACCTTTGACATAACATGTGAATTCATGGAATACTAAAAAATACCCTTAATTTGAGTACATAGTGGAAAATATCTTTAAAAATCACATTATTTAACCCCTACCAATATGAACACAATACACCCTCCCAATTTAAAAGAACCCAACTTCCAGTAGATATTGTAGGTATATCCTTTTTCATTAACATATTTTATACTACTTTATATGTTTTCTTTATATTTGTTCTCCATTTTTTATACACAACATATAAATACGATTTACCCGCTATTATATGCTCAATATATTATGTCATTTTTTCCTCAATATATATCCCCCAACATGAGTGCTCATGCTATGGTATTTCTCCACTAGTGAGGCATGCATGGCCTTCATAAAACATCTAACAATATGAACTATGATTTTCCATAGTATATTCATTTTCCTCATAGTTATAGTATGGGGATTAATTAGGCAAGTGGTCATTATGGGGAGGGGTATATACTCCATGGAGCTTACCTTGTATCAACTAGGTGAGCTATTGGAAACATTCCAAATGAGTGAATTCCTAAGATTCAAATTTCCATATGTAGAAAATGCATGGTTGATTTGTAACTGACCCGATAACTAGATTAGGAGATCATAAGGAGACTACAATGCTGACATGTAACAGGAATCCCTACACCTATATACAAAGGAAAATTAGTTTTTTTTCCTTTCATTTTTTTTTACTACAGAGACTTATTCCTGACTGTTCATGCAAATTGTGTTGAATTTCATCCATTTTGGGTCAGTAGGCTAATATTTTAGGGGGGAAATATATTGGTGATTTGATGAGTGGACTTAAACTTAGTTTAGGTGAGCCTGGAGATTCAAATTGTCATAGGTTGAGGGTGTATGAGGGAAGTTTCTACTCTAATCTACTTCATGAATATTGAATGTTTTGCTTGTTGTCCTAGTGGATTGACATTGATAAAAAAAATTGTGCACTCGATTGATAGTTGGATGAGGTGAATTAATAAATTTTTTTATTTTGTGGAATAATTTGGAGATGATTTCATCATATGAATATGAAATTTGCATGATGGATCTGAGATCTATTCAAAGTATTGTGCGTCAATTCAGGTAAGGAAATAAACATGGCATTTAAAATTTGTATCTCAGCTACGATTTTCAAGAGTTGAACCCCTAAGAATTCATCAAAGTTCATCCTCTTAACTAGGATATTAACACTATGCACCTAATCAATATTCTCTTTGGGCCAACTTCATTTCCACCATATCAAATATTAACAATGCTACCAGTCACCAAGGGAAGAGTTGATGATTTTCTTTTGTATAATGTCTCTTATGTTGGAATAAGGAATTACTCGGGGGGGTGAATCAGTAACGCTGAGGCTATTAAATTTTTTTATGACTATGTCTTTAGATCTTTCATCTACTTTCTATTAATTGTGAGAGAATTCATACATCATACAAATGAATGTCAAGATAATTCATTCACATGTACATACAATTAATCACATGAGAAACATAAACATATCGACACTCATATCTTTATATGGAAACCCAAATGAAGAAAACCACCAATCTATTTGTTGTTACGATGTAAATGAAACACCTACTTAATTACATTATTTTGTTTGTGAGCACCCACTCATAGGAGGCACCGAACCACTTAGAAGAGTAAGCGCCTACTTTCGAAGAGGCACCAACCTCTTATGAATGTAGATCACCACCTCCTCTAGCCCTTGTTCTACCTTTTATACAATTTAAAAAAAAAAAATAGAGGAAAATACCTATACAAAAGAATACCAATTTGGTTTATTATAGAATCAACTTATCTTCTCAGTCCTTTAATATTTCATAGGCTCTCTTGGAATCACGTAGTAGCACCCTATCCTATGCACTCTACCTTCTATTACACAAGCTCTCTACAACACCATGCTCTAGTTTAACACCTGGGCTAGTTGCTCAGCTCTCACACATTGTTACGTCCCTATACTACTAGTGTTAACCCTTACTGTTATTAGTGAAACCCCCTTATTGTTATCGTTGTGTCCATATAGCCCCCATATTGTTATTATGGTTCCCCATAGAAGCCCACTATTATTATTCTTCTGTCCCTAAATTACTATTGTTATTGCAGGTCTGATTATATTGTGACCCATTAGACTCCTATATATAGAAAGGAGGTTCCATCATTTGAATCATCCAAGAATTTTTCATTTGTGTAATCTAAAGGAGGTTTCCCCCTTGAAGAGGCTTATTTTGAAGTCATTGATCTATCTCTTCTTCTATTTTGTGAGTTAGTTTCATAACATTTGGAATTAGAGCTTTGGATTCTAGGGTTTCACTGCTTCAAACAGGTTGTCATGGAATGTTCACTATAAATTGTTTTCTATGAAGTTTTAGAAGATGAAATTAAAAACCATTTGATCTGAAATCTGATGAGCCTTGTGCGAAAATTTCATATCTTGTCTCCCTATATTTTCGGAGATGTGATCCAGGGAAGTCAGGGTTTTTGCAGGCTCCCAAATTCCATATCAAATAGGTGACCTTGGGAAAATGATCATAACTTTTGCTCTAAGCATCAGATTCAAATATTGTAAAAAGTGACAAAATGAGGATGAAATTTAGTTTGTTAGGTATTTTTTTTAGTACCGAAGGTAGAAAGAGTGACACGTGGAACATCGTATAAGTTTTTTGTACTAAATGAGTCTCTAATTTGGAGATCATGGGAGATGGGGCATAACACTTTCTTGGATAATCCAATCTCGATCAGACTTGTGGGGTTGGAAAGAGAACTTAGAGGGTTACTATAGGTTGAAATTTTAGAACTTGGAGATCTGAAATTTTAGAGTTATAGTTGTTTAAATATCAAGCTCCTAAAAGAAATAAAAAGAATAATGACTCAAATCAAGAAAATAGAAACACATAGTAAGAAAAATTGAATGGATGATTTAAATAATGCAATAGAAGCTAAGATAAATAGTTTTATCTATGCCATGCAACATAATATCAATGGTATAGAAGAATATTTGAAATGAATGGAATATTTGAAGAAATACATAAAAGGTTTGAAGGAAGGTGGGACAAAGATGCTACACGAAAGGCTTCCTAATAGTGAAAAGGTTTTAGAGGAAGCTCATGATGAGAACAAAAGAAATTTTAATCATGATTTCATAGAATCCAACATTGGATTGAAGACCCACCATGTTCCAAATATCAATATGAGGAATTTTGATGGCAAGGATCCTGTAACATGGATACTACAAATGGAGAAATGTTTTGATCTCCATAATGTGCAAAAGACACATAAGGTATGTATTGCAACTTTATATTTAGAACCCAGTCAATTTTCATGGTATCAATCCCTTTTCTCTCATGAATAAATGGTCACTTGGTCCATTTTTATGGAGGAAATGATAGCACATTATGAGGATATAAAGAGGAATACCTTCTTTAGCCAATTGATAAATCTCAAAGAAAAGGGTTCAATGGTCTAGAACATTGGGGACTTCCATAAATTGAATATAAGGGTAAAATATATTCGAGAGGAGCATAGGATTGATGTGTTTATAGGGAATTTGTAGGATAACATCCAACATGAGGTTCTCCTTTGGGAACCTGATTCATTGGAGAAGGCATTAAGGTTGGTAAGAAAAATTGAAAGAAAAATTATGGAAGCAAGGAAGCTTACCACTCACAACTATAAAGATGGAAGTGTTGTTTCCCATAGCCTCCCACAACCTACAAGGTTGACACAACAACAATTGAAAGAAAAAATAGAAAAAGGGATTTCTTATAGTTGTGATAGAAAATATAGTAAAGTTCATAAGTGTGTTGAAAAGAAATTAATGTACATGTATGGGGAAGAGGAGGAAGAAAAGTAATAAGAAACTTCAAAACAAGAGGATATACACTAGGAACCAAACCCAGAGAAATACGAAATGGATCTAACCATATCTTGCAATGGGTTGTAAGGAATTATCACTCCTCAAACTCTCAAGATAGAAGGACATATCAAGAAGAAAAAGGTAATAGTGTTGATTGATTCGCGTAGTACCCATACGTTTATTCATTGTAAGATAGCCAAGGAATTGAATTTCTTCCTATATCCAGCAACAGAGTGTCAAGTGATGGTTGCAAGTTGAGGAACCATAAATTTCTCTGGAAAGTGTCATAATATCAAGCTATCCACGGGATAATATGTATTGAATACTCCAATACTTTTGATTCCAATGGGTGGTGATGATTTTGTAGTAGGAGTCCAATGGTTACAATATTTGGGTACGATCACTTTTAATTTTCAAGAAAATTTCTTGAATTTTTTTTGGAAGGAAAGGAATTTGAATGAAGGGGTATCTAGGGGAAACCAGGAAAGGTAATCAGCTCTAACAACATGACAAAGCTTCTAAAGAAAGAATGACGAGGTGTAATTGTACAATTATGTTCACTAGAGCTTCAAACAATGAAATAATCTAATTCTACAGATCTCCAAAAGGTCTTGGAAAATCATTCTAAGGTTAAAGCAGTGGAACATCACATCCAAAATCAACAACAAGTTCACCAACTGTTAAAGGATAACCTCACTTTGGCGCAGAATCAAATGAAATAAAATACAAGTCAACATCGTAGAAAAAGTAGTTTTGATGTAGGAAAATGGGTATTTTTATGGCTACAATCATACAAACAAATGTCTCTCAAACAAGCTAATAAGGATAAGAAATTATCACCAAAGTGCTATGGTACTGACAAGGTGTTGAAAAATATTGGCACTATGGAATACAAATTACATCTTCCTAAATCTTTCCCAATGCACCCAGTTCTCTATGTTTCACACTTAAAGGAGGTTATAGGTAATAAACTCCGAATTCAAACAATATTGCTGGAAATTGACAAGGAAGGAAAAATAATATCGAAACTTGAAGTAGTCATAGAATCAAGAACATGCCAGATATGAAATCGATTAATTTCAAATTATCTCATCAAGTGGAAGAACTTACCTACTCGAGATTCCACATGGGAGTATGATAATTTTATATAGAAGCATCCAAAACTACTCAAGCATTGATGAAAAAAAAATTTTTGGAGGAGAGGGGCATGTTAGGTCCCTATATTACTAGTGTTAAGCCTTATTCTTATTATTGCAACCCTCTAATTCTTATTGTTGTGTCCATGTAGTCCCCATATTGTTATTATTGCAACCCTCTTATTGTTATTGTTCTGTCAATGTAGTCCCCATATTGTTATTATTATGCCCCATAGAAGCCCACTATTATTATTTTTGTGCCCATACATTACTATCGTTATGTTGGCTCCGATTATATTGTGACCCCTTAGACTCCTATATATAGAAAGGAGGTGTTGTCATTTGAATCATCCAAGAATTGTTCATTTGTGTAATGTAAAGGAGGTTTGCCCCTCGAAGAGGTTTATTTTGAAGTCGTTGATCTATCTCTTATTCTATTTTGTGAGCTGGTTTCATAATGCACTCTACTCTAGACACTTCAACACATGCAACACTACTCACTTCCCCACTTTTCTTAATGGAAATCACTTGTTTTGATCCTCTACTGCACTTTGCACAATGTTTCCTCTGATGCCTATTTTCACACTACGCAAGTGTAGCTCTGTATGGCTCCTACATACTATTCTTGTGTCTACTACTTGAGTTCTGCCACTCCATTAAACATAAGGATGGGCTCTTGAGCACTTCACGAACTCTCTATGTGATGCTCTATGTTGAGAATTTATTCTTAGTCCAGTTGTACCCTTCAATTATACTGCCCATGCTTGTTCATGGCTTCGTAAAGCTTGAATATACATTAGAATGGGTTCTATGTTCCTCATTTAAGTCATTAATACTTTTATGACAGGTAGAGATGGATTTCTTCCAACATCAAGAATAGCGCAGTAGTTCTTCCTTGAGAATCATTGTCCTTGTTTCCTTGACCAAGTGATTTTTGCAGTTTCCATTAACTCCATCAACCAACTTCTCTACACACATTACCTCAGTAGTTTCTCACCCATTCATCCTTTAATACTTTGTAAAAAAATATCGAATCTATATCACATCGTAACTTATATGAAAAGAACATTATGAAATCACACCATTCTTATGCCTTTAGTAGCTTAATGCTTAGCTCCCTTATCATTTTCTTTCTCATATGACTATTGACTGAGACCATTGGCTTATTTCTTAGGTGTCAGAACCTGTATGCTCCTGTCAGAGGACTATCTCACTCTATATAGCTCTCACCCTCTTTTCTTTCGGGTTTCCTTGACCAAGTGCTAATACATTGGAACTCCTACATATCATAAATTTCTCAAAATTCAATTCGAGAGGTCCCCAAAATTTTGACCTTTGAAATGTACTTTCCACACATATTTTAAACACTCAGATGCTAAGGTATGCTTTATGCCATTAGTCCTCTGGATCCAGACAACCAAGTGCTAAACATCATCGGAGCTCCCTGTTTCGTAAAGTCTCTCCAAATTACAATTATGGAGTTCTGAAATTTGAACCTTTGAAATACATTCTACATCACATCATATAACACTTAGGTGCTTAGGCATTCTTTGCACCCTTGGTCCTTTGAATCTTCCATGACCATATGCGAGAAAACATTGAAGCCCCTTTATTGCATCAATTTTTTTTTATAACAAAATTACACATGAGTTAGGAAAACTCTAACCTGCAATATGTCGACCTCTGAGATGATGTCATGCTACCATCATCACCCTATGTGGCACCTCCTTAGTGGTGACACTTGTCACCTAGATTTGCCCCACTAGGCCACCAAAAATGCCGAATCTGACTGCCAAGTGTTCACCATATAGTCACATCATGTTAACGTCATCTACCCCATCAGTTCCTGAGGGGCCAATTAGCTTATACCATGTGTCCATTAGAGGAGAGAGAAAGGGTCTTCTTCATCCTTTGTTTTTCGCAAAATTATTTTGTAATTCCTCTCCTTAGAAAATGTCGACGCTTCCAAGAAAATGAAATTTATAAGGATTTACAAGGTTCCGATATGTCGTTATTTTCCATATACACTGACCTTTGATATTGTGACTTGTTATGATATCTCATGTTCTGTAATCTCTAGGCTCTTGAGATTCCAAACTTGCAAAAACGGGCTCTGATATTGAGCTGCTCCTTTTAGGTTTCTTTTAAATACATTGTTGAGGTCCTGATGACTCTCTGCTTTTGATATTTGGCCTTCCAAATTTCATCTCCCAATATTTTTCCCACTTCAAAGGAATTCAATCTCCTTTGCTTCGACTATCAATAAATTTTCATCTAGATGGCCATTTATAGACTTCCACATACCATTGGAAATATCCTTTATAGCACTTTCAAGTGGAAAAGTTTTAATGTAGGCTTTGAGTCCATATGTTACCTAAAGAATGGTTTCAAAACTCTTTTCGCCAATGGTAGTCAAGTTGACATCAATGCCAACATACCAAATTTCACAAGCTATCAAGACAATGGCAACTGTTCAACAATCTCCCCCTTTTGCATTGATGGGAATGACATAATCTCCCCCTAAAACTAGGCATGGTCTTCTTCATTTATCTTCTTCTCCCCCTTTTGTATCAATGGAAAAGTATCCCTTTATATAGTCGCCCCTAAACCACTACAACCTACTCTTCAATTTACCCCATATTGTGAGTAGCCTTCAATACACACTATATTTGCATTATTTGGGTGGAAGAGTCACAACCTTTATCTGCTACTTGAAGTATTCAAAGGGTTCTATTTCTAGTGTTTTAGTACATATATCTACACGTTGTCATTTAGTGTCCACATATTCAAGCCTAACAACATTTACTACAACTTGTTCTCTTAAGAAATGGAACTTGATAAGGATGTGCTTGGTCTTTGAAAGAATGGCGGGATTCTTAGAGATACCAATGGCACTTTTATTATAACACATGAATGGAATAGGATCAACCAACTCTACTTTAATATCCTCCAAGGCCCACTTCATCCATAGAAAGTTTGAGAAAGAAGTGGCAACTGCAATAAACTCTACTTCAGTAGTTGATAAAGAAATGGAGCCTTGTTTCTTACTTACTCCTGACACTAAGAACTCTCCCAAAAAAATGTTGCACTTGAGGTGCTCTTCCTATCATCAATACTTCCTATCCAATCAAAATCAGTGTAGGCCTTTAACTTAGATTCTTTGTTTTTACCATACCACATTAAATAATCCACTATCCCTTGAAGATATTTGAAAATCCTTTTGAAGTGATGACATGACTTTCATCAGGGAAAGCTTGAAATATGGCCACAAAACCCATTGCTTACATGATATCTAGCTACGAAGCTGTGAGAGACAACAAGGTTCCTATCATGGATATATATCTAGTTTTGATTTACTAGCCATGTCTCATATTCCTTGCACAATTTGAAGCTTGTAACCATATGTGTGCTAACTGCCTTTCAATCTTCCATCCCAAACTTCTTCAGAGTTCCTCATAGGTACATGGATTGGGAGATCAACACTCCATTTTAAGACTGATAAATTTGCAATCTCGAGAGGAAATTCAACTCTCTAATCATGGAAATCTCAAACTCTATTTGCATAGATTTTGTGAATTGATGTCCCAATTGTTCCATGTCATTTCCAAAGATTATGTCATCCGCATATACTACTACAATTAGTAGATGATCTCCCTCAGAATTTATGCATAAACTCTTCTCCATAATACCTTTCTTAAATTCGTATTACTGAAGGTATTGATCCATTCTTGTGTACCAAGCTCTTGGTGACTGTTTGAGTCCATATAAGGTCTTTTTCAGTTTGCACATAAACTCTTTATGTTCAGTGAACAGAAATCCTTTTGGTTGCTCAACATAAGCATATTATTCTATATCTCCATTGAGAAAGGAAAACTTCAGATCCATTTGACATACCTTGATATTTGTATGACTAGCAAAGGTAAGAAACATTATGACAACTTTGAGTCTCACTATTGATACAAATGTTTCCTTGAAATCTACCCGTTCTATCTAGGAATACCCTTTCTAGACCAATCGATCGTTGTTCCTAATTATTTGAACCTACTCATTTAGGTTATTTTTTAAAATCCATTTGGTTCCAATGACATTTTTCTCTTCGCATCTTGGAACAAGCCCCCAAGTTTCATTCTTTTCAATTTGGTCAAATTATTCATTCATAGCTCTCAACCAGAATTTGTCCCTACTTTCTTGGTTGAGATTTTTAGGCTCAATCTGAGACCACAGAGCAAAATTTTTACAGCTTGAACTTCCAATAAGATTCCTCTTGGTCTAAACACCATATATTTGATCTCCAATAATTTGACTCTTAGGATGTTCCTTCTGTACATACCTAGAAGGTGTTTTGTGCCTTGGCGTTATGCTCGTTTCGTTGCCTTCATTATCAAAATATGTTTCCTCTTAATCTGAGGGCCTCATGTATAAATTTTCTTCTCCATCTGAGTTCATATTTCCTTTCGAGGACTCAGGTTGTGAAGATATTTCATATACTATTACATCAATGCAATCCTTAACCCTATTTGTCTATTTTTTGTAACACTTGTATCCTTTATGTCGAGCAGAGTAGCCATGTAACATACCCACATCAACATATGAGTCAAAATTTCCTAGATTTTTATCATTCCTTTTGATAAAACATTTTCTCGCAAACACCTTGAAGTGTTTAACTAATGCAGGTCTTCCCTTCAATAAGTCATAACACTGCTCCTTGTGCTACTTCTCCCCGGAATATGTGGGATACATCACCTTAATCCAACATATCTCTGGCCATTTGCTGGATTGGTTTTTTCTTTCTCTCAACTACTCCATTTTTTTCGGGAGTTCTAGCCACTGAATATTGCCTCCTAATGCCATGCTCTTCAAAGAATGATTCAAGCTCTCTTGAAGTGTATTATTCTCTATCTGATCTTAATTATTTGATCTTTAAGTCTTTCTGATTTTCTACTTGAGATTTATATTTTTTTTAGTGCTTAAATTATTCTATTTTTTCTATTACGAGCATGATCCAAGTTGCCTTGTTAAAATCATCAATGAGCAACATAAAATACATGTCCCCTTTTTGGGTTTTTTCTCTATTTGGGCCATAGATATCTATGTAAATTAGCTCTAGTGGGCTATATGAAGAGAACTCTTTCGAATTAAAATGAGTCCTAATTTTCTTACCAAATTGACATGACTTGTAGATTGAATTTTCAAGCCTTGACACTCTTAGAAAACCTCTCACTGCTCCCAACTTGCTAACTCTAATTACAGCGTCGAAATTCATATGATGAAATCTCCTCTACCACAATCATGCTTCATTTTTTTTTCTTAAATAGGAGTTTACTCTAGAGTCATATAACACATATACATTTTTGTGAGTTCTGACTATTTTTCCCACCAGCTTTCCATCTTTCTAATTTTGGATCTCGCATTCCTTGGATTGAAAGATCACGTCATATCCATTATCACACATTTCTCTTACACTAAGCAAGTTGTGCTTGAGACCTTCCATATACGACACATTTTGAGCTTTCGTATTTTGATCCATACTGACTACACCATTATCCTTAATTATTTCTAAGGAATTGTTGTTTAAAGTGACATTGTTCACTTTATCTTTTTCTTTTAGTGACAAAAATTTTCTCGTATCACCAATCATGCGATTTTAACAACCACTATCCACATACCATCTTATCTCTTGTTTATGCGCGGAAAAAGAAAGTCCACATTGCATGCTCTTGTCAACTTTTGTTTCCAAATCACCTTACTCTTTTGAAAAGCTGAACATTGAATATTCTGGGACATAAATAGGTTCTCAAACCTGCTTCTGCACTCACTTTCCCTGCGCCCACAATTATTACATTTGAAAGATTCAACATCACTCAACATGGGAGAGAAGGAATTTTGATCTATGAGAGGATAGCTTTGATATCTAAAGTTATGATACTTACTATATCTGGTATTTTCATCTCTTTCAACTTTGATCCTTCTATAATCACCAACCTTATGTCCAAATATGTGACAGTTATAACAATAACCATAAAATAAATAAGTGTACCTATTTTCGGGAGGTTTATGAGTTTGCACATGTAGGTACCTCTGTTTTCTGACTGATTGATTCATTCCCCATTGTTGTGGCTTCTTAGGGTGGATGGAGTCATTATTATAGTGATGATCTCCTCTTTTCCTTGCTTCCTTTTTTTCTTCATTGATTCTTTCTTGAAGCTTCTTTACATAACTCCGTGGTTCCTCAAATCCTATAGACCTAAAGTTTATATTTCACATACATTATTCCTTTGTTCTTGTGTATCACAGACCCTTGACTGTTTAGAATATGATCTACCTTTCTTGTGCCTTATACAAAACTTTCATTTAACCTTTGTCTGTCTCTACATTCTCAAGATTTGTTCTTAGGGAGACGACCTCTACCTCGAGAATCTGATAACTTTGTTCCCATTCATGGATAAAATCACAAAGAACTTCTTCCTTTCACTTAGCTTCTTATAATTTAACATTCAGGGTCATAATTTCATCTTTCCTTGATTTTGTGATTATTTCCTTCCACACCTTGAAAAAATATTGCTTTAAATGATTGTTCTCTTCTTCTAGTCTCTCACATGTTCCATGTTTTTGTTCTAGTAGAAGGTCTAAACTATATTTTCTTTTAATGTGTTATTCAAGTTTTTATTTTTGATAATCAAACTCTTCATTGTCTAAGTTGTACATACCTTCTTTAGCATGCTGCAATTATTGCTTTAGCTACCTATTATTTTTCCTGACCATATTTAACCCATCAAGAGCATGGATGAGTTCCCCTTCAAATTACGCTATTCCTACTTCTTCTTCTTCCTCTTCAGAATCAGTAATATTTTGTTTCTTGTTGTTTTCTCCAAATGCCATAAGTACTTATTTGAATCATCTTCTGAAGATTTTTCACTATTTGACTCTGATGTCGAACTATCCTCTTTGGAGCAGGGCCCCTTTCTCTTATAGAACTTATTCTTCTGATGTTTCTGAGATCTATTTATAAATTTATGATCATCTTCCTTTTCAATCCTTTCTTTGTAATGGAACTTGGACAACAAATGTCTAACTCTCCCATAATCAAATCCTTTAAATGGAAAACCCCGTTTATATTTTCCTAAGTGTTGCTTCAATTTCCTAGAAAATTGAGCCAACTCCTAAGTAGATTCATAGGTGGAGAAATCATGATGATCTTTGTTCCCATTGGCCTTCTTGGACACTTTTAACACACCCTCCTTGGATTTATAATTCTCTCTTCGAACTCTCATCTCATAGGTTGTGACAGTACCAATGAACTAGTCCATCTTGATATCCTTTAAATTAGCCATTTCTTCAATAGATGATACTTTGGCATTAAATCTCATGGGTAGGGATCTTAAGACTTTTTGAACAATCATATCATCCTTGACTTCTTCACCAAGTCCTCTAATCATATTGGTTACTTCGTCAACTCCGAGGAAGTATTCTGCTATGATTTCTTCTTCACTCATTTTTAAGCTTTCAAATCTCATTCTTAAGGTTTGAATTTTAGCCTTCTTGACTTTGTCATCTCCTCCATGATTCTGATTGAGCTTCACCCACACTTACTTGGCAGACTTATAGTGTATAACCTTTATGAGTTCAGATTGAGTAATGCCAAAGAGAATGGCATTCTTGGGTTTAGCATAATTTATTTCCATTCAACTATCTACCATCTACATCAATGGGAGGGACATCATAATATACTAATACAAAGCTCCAAACATCTACTCCTAGAGACATAACATAGGATTCAGTCCTAACCTTCCACAAGGCATAATTTTAATCATCAAAGAATCATATCTTGCTTGAGAAAGAATCTTGACTCTCTTGCCTAGACATAATTTTTTATGGATCTACCTTCAAGTGGTTACAATGTTCTTGAAGGAACTTGGATTTGATACCAACTATTGGAATAAAGAATTACTCAGAGTGGGGGTGAATCAGTAATAGTGAGGTTCTTAATTTTTTTTATGAATATGTCTTAAGATATTTCCTCTATTTTCTGTTACTTATGAGATAATTCATACATAATAAAAATGAACATCAAGATAATACATTCGCATGTACATATAATTCATCACATGAGCAACATACACATATTGACACTAGTATTTTTACGTGGAAACATAAAGGAGAAAAGCCACCAATCGATTCATTTTTATGATGTAAATTCAGCACCTACTTAATTACATCATTTTGTTTGTGAGCACCCACTCATAGGATGAAGCAACTCCCTTAGAATAGAAAGCACCTACTTTCCAAGAGGCACCAACCTCTTATGAATGTAGGTCGCTACCAGATCTAGCCATTGTTCTACCTTCCATACAATTTTCAAACTAAAAACAGAGTAAAATACCAATACAGAAGAATACCAATATGGTTTCATGGAAAATCAACTTATTATGTTGGTCCCCTATTATTCCATAAGATCTGTTTGCCTCACACATCAACAACCTATCCTCTACAGTCCACCTTCTATTCCATAAGCTCTTTGCAACACTCTGCTCCATTTCAACACTTAGGTCAGTTTCTCAAGTCTCATACACTCACCTATACATTGTTCAACCCATGCAACACTATTCACTTCCCCCCGTTTACTCAATGGAAATTAATTGTTTTGATCCTGTGCTGCATTATGCGCAATTTTTCCTTTGCAGCCTATTTCCAAACAGCCTGAGTGTACTTATGTATGTCTCCTCCATACTATTGTTGTGTCTTCTTCTTGAGTTCTATCACTTCATTAAACATGAGGACGGTCTCCTGAGCACTTCACCAATTCTTTGTGTGATCCTTTATGCTAAGAATCTAATCTCAATCCACATGCACCCTCCAATGAGACTCCAATGCTTATTCATAGCTTCTCTGAGCTTGAATATACTTTAGAATGGCTTCTCTATTCACCATTTAACTCTTTAAGAGGTGCATAGGAGATAAGACATGGCTCTCTTGCAACATCAAGGCCATCCAAGCAGTTCTTCTCTAAGAATCATGGTCCTCATTGCCTTGAACAAGTGATTTTTATAGTTTCCATTCATTCCATCAACCAACTTATCTACACATATTTACTCAGTAGATGTCAACCCATTCATCCATTAATACTTTGTACAATAGTATCAGAGCTATAACACATTGTATCTTATATAGAGATAATGTTACAAAATCACACCATTACGATGCCTTTAGGCCCTTAGTTCTTAGCCCCCTTATAGTTTTCTCTTTCATATGACCACTGCCTGAGACTACTATCTTAGTGATTAGGGGCTAGCACTCATATGCTCTTGTCAAGGGAATATCAACCTATGTATAGCTCTCACCCTTAGTTATTTTTAGTTTCGTTGCCCAAGCGCCAACACATTGGAGCTCCTGCATATTAGAACTTTCACATAATTTAATTAGAGAGGTCCCCAAAATTTTGATCTCTGAAATGTACTTTCCACGCTCCTTTTCAAAACTAAAGTGCGAAGGTATGCTTTATGCCATTAGTTCTTTGGATCTAGAGGACCAAATACTAAATGTAATTAGAGCTCTCTATTTCGTAACTTCTCTCCAAATTACGATTATGCAGGAGTTTTGAAATTATAACCTTTTAAATACTTTCTACATGGAATCACATAACACTTAGGTGCTTAGGACTTCTTTTCACCAATGGTCCTTCAGATATCCCATGACATGTTCCAAACCACATAAGAACCCTTTTATCGGATTAGAAATTTTCTATAAAGTAATTAGACAGGAGTTACGAAAACTCCAACCTCTGATATGTTGTCCTTTGATATGATGTCATGTTGTTGCCATCATTGCATGTGGAACCTCCTTTGTGGTGACACGTGTCACCCAGATTTGGCCCATTAGGCAATTGGAAATTATGAATCTAACAGCCACGTGTCCATTATGTAGTCACATCATGCTGACATCATTTGCTTCGTCAACTCGTGAGGTGCCAATCATTTATTTTCACGTGTCTATTAGAGGAGAGAGAAAGGTTATTCTTGGTCCTTGATTTTTCACTCAATTCCTTTGTAATTCCTCTTCTTCAGAAACCTCAGTGCTTCCAAGGAAATGAAATTCATAATGACTTATGAGGTTTTGAGGTTCTGATACACCTTTTGGTGTCATCTACTATGACTTTTGATACTATGACTTGATTCAATATCTCACATCCTAAAATCTCTTGGCTCCTGATATTTCAAACCTCCAAAAATCTGCTCCGATATTTGGCTACTCCTTTCGGGTTCCTTTTAAATAAATTGTCAAGGTTCTGATGGCTCCCTGCTTCAAATATTCGGCTTATTGAAATTCATATCGCCATATTTGACCTACTCCAAAGGACTCTAAGCTCTTTAACTTCAGTTATTAATAAATTGTGATCCTGATGGCCATTTTTGGACTTCCACATACTATTGGAAATATCTTTTAGAGAAATTTTCAGTGCAGAATGTCTAATGTAGGCTTTGAGCCCATCTAATACCTAAAACATGGTTTCACATCTCTCTGGCTCAATGCTAGTTTGCTTGACATCAATACCAACATACCAAATGCCACAAGCCATTTAGACAATGCCAACTATCCAACATATTATTCTCCTTAGGAACTTGATAATATACATGAAGGAAGGGCTTTGATATATGTCTACATAGGTTTACTCTCAAAAAACAAATTGTACTCTAGATTACATACACGAGCTATGAATACATATAGCTTATAGGAAGACATATCTATAACTTTGTATCACCCTTAGATCCAGGTGATGGATTTCAAATCAAGTGCATTAACTAACTTCATGTATACCCTCCCCAACTTTCAATTAGTAGGCCTTTTGTGGCGCCATGGTTTCATCTTCTAATGAACTTTGGGAATAGGAAATGAATGTGGTTAAAAACCCACCATCTCATTGATTTTATGGTGGAATACAAGATGGTACACTCATCTTACTGCTTAGCAAGACGACCTCCATCTTATATTGAAATTCCCCTGAAACACACATAATTCACCATTGTAGCGATTTTTTATTAATTTCTAGAGTAGACAAGAGTTTGAAATTTGGTTATGGAGTTGGGAGCTAAGATCTACAGTGGAAATTATGGTGACAAGTTTGAACACCAATTCAAGAACAACGATGGTGTGAGTAGGTTCACCCATGTAGAGGAGGTCATGGCAGGGGAAGACCTTCCCTCCAACCAAGGCATGGGAAGGGAGATGACCATTAATATTGCACCATACCCCACTATTTCTGTCAAATGGTTGTAGACATGGAGGCATGGGAGTTAAGAGTGACAAGAAATAATATTTGGGCTTTGAGGAATCTTCTTGGTTGTCACTTCAAAGACTAGGAGGATGTGAATGTTCTATTGGAAGAAAATGTCCTGGACATGGAATTCCACCTGCACCACACCAAGGAACCATACTAATTCATTGCTAGGCTTCTGGGAATGAAAATTCAAGGCTCAATGTCAACCTCAATAAACATAATTTTAGATTCTCCCTAGCTCTCTCCATCCTAGACAACAACACTGCATGATTGGAAATGCAATCCCTTGTTGAAGCATCATAAGAACCGCAATGATCCCAAGATATCTGAATATGGAATGGGTCCCTCCAAAAATAAAAGTGGTAAACATAATAGTCTAGGGGTCTCATCTTTTCATGAGTTCTCAGTGTAGCAACCGTATTAGAGCCAACTGACTCAAATGGTGCACCCTCATCCTAATGACATTGATTACTATCGACCCTATCCCATGGTCAAGAAAGTCCTTCCTCGATGCTAATTGGGACTCACATGGATTCCAAGGTATCCCTACTCATGGCCATGATACTAATGTGCTTCCAATTCTTTCTTATTTTTGTTCATGTTTCCTTTTGTAACCTTTCTCTAGTTTCCCTCTGTAACGTGGCTTAATGATTTTATAATGTGGTTTTTCATTCTTGAGAAGGACCTCTATTTTCTTGTTAATGGGAAGAGTCATCCTCCTACTTCTATCTTTTTCTTTTGTTTTCAAACTCTAGAACATGATCATGGCTAGATTTTGTAGAGCGAGAGAGTTCTCATGAATGTAATTTTTATCCATTTATAATATAAAGATTTTACTTAAAAAAAGAGGTAAATATAAGGTATTATGTCAAGACACTCTTCTATGTGAAACTTTTTATACACCTCCACCCATCATGGAAAATCGTTTTAAGCATTTGTGATGGCTTCAATGTCTTTGAAAATAGGTCTGAGTTGTTCCACCTAAGGATGAGGGGTCTAGATATCTAAAATTTATTCTTTTGAATATATTTCTACCATAATATATGTTTATTTCAAAGGATTAATTTGTTTTATAGGTTTCTTTCCCTTGGGGAATTCCATGTTGTTTTCGTAAGATCGCCACCTAAAGATATTTTCTATAGAATGAGTGTAACTAAAATTATACTTCAAATAATTACAATTTTTTAGTATTACAACATTATATTTATTAATGCATTGAATTCATACCTAGAGATGAAATTCACAACAGAAAATTAAAACAAGAAATAAATGAGTTGTAGAAAGTATGTGCTTTCATTTACAAAGAATAGTTACGATTCCCAACTTCTTTAATCCATTACAAAAACATAATTCATTTAAATTAGTAAAACATATTTGAAATGTTAAATTGTTAACAACAATATGCAAAGAAAATGTGAAAAATTATATGGAACAAAAGAAGCTTAATTATCTTGTGCAAAGTGTATAGGAAACATCAAACTCATTTAAATATCCTATTAGCAATTAGTTTACACTTTGTCATTTAGTTGAAGTTTAGGATATAGCATCGTGCATTAACAACCTTTTAATGGAATTTAGTAATGAAACTAGAACCTTTTCTCTATTTGAAATCTTTGACTTCTCACTTTGTTACACTTAAATCCACAAGTGGTAACTTTTTCAAGTTCTGGTTTCATGTCATCTATGTTGGAAAATGTAACTAGGTTCGGTCTTCACAATGATATTTAAACTTATGTCATTGTATATTCTATGTATAAATAAAAAAATAATAAAAATAATTTTTTATTTTTCAATCATGCGTTTCATGCCCAAGTAAAATTATTATTTTATTGAAATATTCTTTTCATGCTCATTATTGTTTGTACTAGTAAAAGCCAAAGGCTTATTTACAACTAAAATAATTTTAAAATATGTAAGTTGGGTCAAAATTCCATTTAGATGTAAAGTCAACGTAGCCTAGTAATTTGACCCTACCCCAATTGACATGTTTGTTCGAACTGCTCTAGACAATATAAATAGAGGACTAATTGAGCTCATTTGGGCACACACAATTGAATGATCTGATATGAAATTCCGTAGAATGAAGGAAGGCCACAGTATGGAATGGGCAAGAAAAAGAAGGGTTTGGAATTGTTGAAGTTCTTCCTTGGCATGACTCTTCTTGAAGAGTTATTTATGTTGTTGTACATGTTACTGGTCTCTTGTTTTTGATGAGTTCACTATGCAGAAGGAGGGTTAGACTTTTCATCTATAGGGTTGGAATCATTTTCTTGTCATGGGTCTTGATCATTTCACTTTGATCTAATTCTATAAGAAGATATTTTTTTTTGGGTTTTACCATTGGAGGCGTGTTATCGGGAAAACTAGTGTCCATTCAAAGTTGCTAGTCCCACTAAGACAAGTAACTATCTTAGAAACAAACAAACTAAAGTTACTTTCATTTTCCTTTATGAGAGATAGATGAGAGAGAAGTAGGGAGTACCAACCTCAGTCTTTCGCTTGGCTCCTTGCTTGTTTCCTCTCCCCTTTGACAGATCTTTACCACTCCTTCCTCACTCGTCCTGCTCCAAAGAACACTTGTAGATTCAAAGCAACATAATACTATCAAAGAATAGAGATCTATAACCATAAACAATATAGGATCAGATATATATTAACCATACAAATGCATATATGAATTCAAGATACAAGAATATGGAGGAAAAATCAAATATCTTTATTGATAGAAGTAGTAGAAGACAGGATTACAACCCAATGGTCTAACCCAGCACCATCCTCCTAGCATGAAAGCCCTCTTCACCTAATGAAAAGCCTAGATCACCCAACAATGCTATGTTTCATGGAGAAACCAACAACACTTCCTTACAAAACAAAATTCCAGCCTCTGGATCTCCAGGATGAGGGATCCATACATAGATGTTTGCAGGTGGGTGAGTCAGCTTCTGGGATTTTGATTAGTGTCATCTCTCTGATAGTTCTTGGTTCTACTTGAAGATTTCATGATCTCTTACTCATCCCTGGGCAAATTCAGAGAGGCAGGTGTCAAATTGGTAGTTTCTAGAAGATTCTTTGGGTCTCCACCTAGACAACTGCCTCTGCCATTTGTTTGCTCTTGCTCATTGCACCCTACAGAAGGGATTTATACTATGCATCGCACTTTTTGCATGTAGCATGTGAGATGCATCACACCCTTAGCACTGAACCATCTGTATGCTCCTGTTTTGACCAGTTCTGACTAGTGTTTTAGGGAGAACTTTTGGGACATGATGTAACCAGCCGACCTTGCTCCTTTAGGGTATTAAACAACACTTTTAGGGACATAGAATCCATTGGTTTATGGACATATGTGATTTGGGTTGTAGTGTCCAAATATGTCTATAACAGTTGCCCCCTAAAGCATGAGGTCGTAAATCTTCTGATGTCGAGTGAAATGCTTTATCATGAGGATCCAAGGTTTTTTGAACTGGAAGATGATCTGTAGTAAGATAAAATACAATACATTATCTTCATAATATTTTCATGATCTAGCTGAGGCGGGCATTTCCATGCTCAACTTTATAAATTCATTTTCATGTACATAGGACAGACAACCGTCTGTGTGGTAAACTAATGATTCTGGTAGAGTCGTCATCCCTTAGATTGGATGATTATTTGTGCAGCAATGATGTACATTTGATGTCTTTATTTCCATGAATACATCAGAGCCCTGATGGATGAAACTAGATCCGGGGTCTTCAAGACTCGTTCAATCTTCGCCCGAAGTACAAGTTGATCCATGTGAAAAGATTTTCTAAAGTCAAACATGGAAAGACATCACCTGATTACCAGCCAATGATGTAAGCTATTAACAGGCATGAGAGGAATCACCAATAATGATGATGAACCTCAAGGTACAACAGTACAATTCAACTAGTGTAAAAATGGGACTTGTTATCGACCACCACGCAAAATCTTTCGGTCGAAGGCCGTTGATGTAAACCTGTCACCAAAAGTGAGAAACTTGCCATTGAGGCATGCAAGGTTCAAAAGTACTGAAAGGGTTGCTCCTAAGTCAACTTCTTGGATAATGAGCTAATGTTGACAAGAAGTGACCCATCATAGGAGTGCCTTAATGAATCCCACATCTATGACACGAAACTGAGAAAATGATTTTGTGGAGGTGAAAACGATCTAATGATACAAGGTTCAGGGTGGTAGTCATGAAAGAAGGGTGAAGGTAGTGCAGCGGATGACACACAAGCTGGGTTGGTGGATTCTCTGAGTGACTTCTCTTGAACATATCGATGACACTGAAATGGATTGGTAGCATTAACCCAAAAAATGAATGGTACGGTGGACCAATGGTGATATGATCGATGAATGGAATAACCCAACCTGACTCAATCATGGTGATGGAGTGAAAGTGTCATGTTCAAGAGCAACCTGCTACCAATAGAGTTTCTTCAAGTTTTCTTCCCAATTTTTCCCCAGTCATTGTTGACCAGCACCTCTTTATTTTTGTCAAGCTTGAGGAGGATAACATATGCTTGTTCTATAATTTTCCCTTCAGGCAAACCTGTCGCTATGTTTTAACAAGCCTAGCGATAATAGACCTTGTTCTTGTCTACATGGACAACTTTGTCGCTATCGTTTTAATGATTTTAACGACAAAGATAACTCAGTCCTTTTTAATTTTAGAGAGCTTGAAAAGAGTCAGAAAGGAAACTCTAGTAATCCTTTTTCATAATATAATCCCTTAAGTTCGAAAAAGTATAAAATAATACGAAAGGGATGAGTTTTCAATAGTTTTAACGAGCTGAACAAGACAAGCGCTCGATATTTTTGTGCAATGATCCCTCAGGTCCGCAAATATTAAAATCTAGAGGAGGGATGGCACTTCAAATCACTTTAACGAGTTGGAGAGGCAAATTGCTTGGAAATCTTTTCATATTTTACGAGTCAAATGAGAAAAGCTTAAAGAAGACTCATTCTTTGAGGAATGAGTGATGATTTCGGATAGAAGCTAGTTCTAGGTAAGGTTTGGAAATTTTCAATCATGACAATGTAAAGAAGATGGCTAATAGAATCACTCATCACAGCTGTTCCTCAAAAGGTGTAAACAATCAAATGGAGGTGTATGATCGGCTAGAAAAAGTGGAGGTGATGGTAAGAACATGACCAAGGCTCAAAAGTTGATAATTATACGATCGCAATGGTTATTTACCAGAGGTGGGTTCATTTCTTAATGAGCTTAAACTCTGGTGGAACATATGCTCCTCACTAGGTTTATTTTTTAACGAGCTTGAACTTTGTGTAAAACTGCTCGTTGCTAGCTTTATTTTTTAACGAGCTTGAACTTTGCATAAAACTACTCATGCCAGTCATATAATAAGGATGTCTCATTGATAGGTTCATTTTTTAGGGAGCTTTCCCCATTTGAAACTTTGCTGTGAATCCTTTAATTATGCAAGCTAGGAATGACCAATCCTATGAGTCTAAAGGGTTAAGAACCTACAAACTAAGAAAATAAATGGTTTCTTTTCACTTGCATGCAAAAAGGTTTGCATGCCCCCAGGTATAGCGAAGTAGAGTTTCCAGGTTACCATAGAGAAGTTCTTGCATCCACAAGATAGTTCCACCTATGCAGTAGACAGAAACACTTCCTCAGCTTTGTCCATCGAAATAGACAAAGGTGATTGGCATGTCACTTCCACTCACATAACTTTGAAAAGGGATTCTTATTCCAGTCTAACCCCATTTTCCTAAACATACGGGTGTGTTAGACTAGTCATGTATCCTCCGCAGAAACCTACCATATACCTAAAGTTTTCCTGTCAAGGAAGACCAAGGTGCATGCCCCCTGGGTTTCAGTCACAATAACTGAATCGCTCGTGCTCATCTGGTGGATGGACTGGAGATTGATGAGACATTCCTTGCGCAAAAAGACCAATTAGGGATGGAACTTGACTATTAGCTATTTTTGAACCAGGGAATGAAAGCTAGTCTATGAGCTGGACCACGCTGCCTTCATGTAGAAAACACATCACTCAAAAGAGCGAGCAAACAATAGCTCCCATGCTATAAATGTAGTCACGCCCAAGGAGTAGATTATAATCTAAAGGTCCTTAGACTACGATTACGTTTAGATAAATGATTTTCCTTCATAAAGTTATAAGCAAATTTGGAAGGATCCCTAACGAGCAACTGGTTCCTTTGTCGAAGCCTGTCAGATTTCATATCTTAGGAAAAAGTGACGGCGAATGAAGCGCTTTCCAAGCAGTTGAGGAAAGGATACTCAAAAAATCCCCTTCATCCATGACAGTACCAACCATGACCATTCTGTAGGCTTGTACTATGATTCAAAATGGTACATTAGATGGTAGACGGGGTCTCCCTAGTAGATTCCAATCGAAGGAAATGACTAAGTTGCTTGGAGGAGGGACCGAATAAATGGCCAGGTAAATCTTTGATGAAATTCCTTCCTGCAGTAAAAGAATGGGCAGATTTCCCCCATGTTTATTGAATTTGGTGTTAACGAAGAGAATTTGAATAGTGTCGTCCTCATTCTCTTTGGTGACTGTATCATCTGAAGGTGGACCTTCTAAAGACAAGACTGGGTCGACTGCCGTCTCGACCTGTTGACTTTGGTCGGTTGTAGACTCAGAGGGTTTATCTTTAATGATATATGCTTAGACCGATCACAAAGGTGTGTCAATCAAATTTTCAACTAGTGATGGACTCAGCAAGAGTTTCTTGTATCCAGGAGGAAGTCGTAGTGGTGAAGCAAGACGGTTATCCAAGACTCTTTTAGCTTCATCTAGGAAGGGACAATGATGGATGGCATGATCGCCTTCACACAGTCTACAAGGAATTTCATATCTTCCTCTTTGTCCAATGACTTCATTTTCACTAGTTGACAGTGTACTTTCAACATGATCGTTAGAGGTTGAGGACACCGAATTGTGCAAGTGGGGAGACCAGTCCCTTAAGACCCGAGGGATGCAAGGACAATCTTAATGATAGTGGCCCCCTTTGCAAATGAGACATGGAGATTTAGGTTTCGATGGTGCAGTGCGTGGATTTTCGCTAGACGATGCTTGGTTGCCCCCCTTTTCCATTGGCTTCTTCTTCTTCTCCTTCCCTTTCTTCTTCTTTTCCATTACTTCGTTCTTAGCTTTACTAGCTTCACCAAGAAAAGAGGATGAAGAAGAGGGAGAAACAAATGAAGTAGAAGGTTGGGAGGTAACTCTAGCATCAGTTAGTTGTTGATTTGATTGCTCAGGAAACACAGTGTTTTGAACGACAGAGGTCGAGAAAATCCGTACTGGTAGGCCAATTGTCAGTCCTGGAAGGGACAATGTGGCCATATGAGGTGCACCAACATCTCCCCAAGAGGAGAAAGGACTAGGATTTCCCCCACGTGGAAATCCTTGGTTGGTGGACTCCATTTTCTCAACCTAATATCAATGAGGAAACAGTGACATTATTTTGATTAAAATAAATTTTATGACGCTTTGACACAACTTGCATTTTCAATTTTTAAGAGTCGAGAAAAAGTTAAAGATGACTCTAGTCGCCTTCAATTTTTAATGAGCCTGAAGTGACAAGTGCTTAGATGGACCTTTTCTTTTAAGGAGTCTGAAAAGGAATGAAAGTGACTACTCTGGAAATCTAGACAGAGGGATTACCAAACCAATCGTAAAACTACAGAATACTTTTTACAGTATGGGAATAAATCTTCCCTAATGTTGTGTTCAGTGCATTGCGATTGATAGGGTGGCAGACACGACTTACTAAGGATAAATGATATAGCCTTTTGTGGTCTCGCAATATATACTCGATGGTACATGGGAGGACAAGTTCGTACTGGCACTTGCCATCTCAAAGAGGAGGAATCACCCAACCTACAATGAAAGTGATAGTTACCAGGCTTTATGATGTCGAAATACGTCTCTAGCCTAGACTTCTAAATGTTGTGCGTTATATTCCAAAGTGTTTTTATGTTCATTGAAATTTATTTTACAGTTGATATTTCTTAAGAAGTTTTCCTTTAAGGTTCACCGCATGATGTAGATATACAACTCCTAAATATGCAATCTAAGATGATAAACCATCATTTACTCTTCTTTTTGCAATGAAAATCCTAGTTACTAAGGAAAGAGAAGCGAAATTATTTCAACATAGAGCAGAGAGCACACACTAAGATGCATTTTCCTAAATCAATCTCCACAAGCAGTCTAAATAAAAATGCACATGCATGTATTTGTTTTCCACTTTCTTAATGTGTGAATGACAAAAATAATGCTAAGTACAAATATGAACTACCTTTTCTTTCAAAGCGACAGTACTAACAGTTTTCTTTTCAAACGAAAAAAGGAATACAAGGATGACACTTTGCGATTTTGAATTGAAAACTACCTTCGACACTTGAAATACTATTAATTCAAATAAAATACAAGAGTAAAAGTGTAACCAACTATTAATAAGAGGAGGATTATTTTCTTTGACTGAAAATGACACTTGCGACACTTGCAAATCAAAAGATGACAGTTTGATTAAGCTATTTTTTATAAAGTAGAACTGTAAATGGCAAAAAAATACATAAAAACATTCACAATTATTTGTACAATGGAGGTTGAATAATGCAAAGGAAGGGAGTTTCAATAGTGGTATACTAATCACAGACAGCAAAACTCCTAAATAAAGCTGAAGACAATGAAGAAAAAACCAAAATCTGGAGGCAGAAACAGTCTTATCTGATCATCGCACCTGTAACATAGGGAAACAGGGATGCATCTCACCTACAGCACACAAGAGGTGTGATGTATCCAGACTATCAAAAGGAGATAGTGCGATGGTCCAGGGACGAGACTGAGCTTGGTTTTTACTCACAGTTCGCAGCTTAGTTCAGGGATTTAGGCTGAGCTAATGATAATCAGTAAATACAAAGCATAGGGACTGATCTAAAGAGGCTACTTGAGCTACCACTAGGTCACTTAGGATGTTTGCAAGTCAGTTGTTTAGTTTATAAACAAACCCGAAGATTGACTGAAGCAGCATTAATCTACTTTGCACTGGCATAGCAAATGCAGTTCGAAGGCTAGCTGGCTTAACTTTAGGCTCCGTCTCTAGTTTATAAAGCAAACATATATAAACAAGCAAAGAAGCTATTCACTCCCTAGTGGAGTTGCCATTTTGTTATCAGGAAAACTAGTGTCCATTCAGAGCTACTAGTCCCACTAAGACAGGCAGCTATCTTAGAAGCAAACAAACTAAAGTTACTTTCATTTTCCTTTATGAGAGATAGATGAGAGAGAAGCAAGGAGTACCAACCTCTGTCTTTTGCTTGGCTCTTTTCTTGTTTCCTCTCCCCTTTGACAGATATTTACCACTCCTTCCTCACTTGTCCTGCTTCAAAGAACACCTGTAGAGTCAAAGAAGCATAATGCCATCAAAGCATAAAGATCTATGACCATAAATAATATAGGATCAAAGATATATTAACCATACAAATGCATATATCAATTCAAGGTACAAGAATATGGATGAAAACTCAAATAGCTTTATTGATATAAGTAGTGGAAGAGAGAATTATAGCCCATTGGTCTGACCCAGTGCCATCCTCCCAGCATGAAAGCCCTCTTCACCTCATGAAAAGCCTAGATCACCCAACAATGCTATGTTGCACAGAGAAACCAATGACACTTCCTTACAAAATACCAAATTCTAGCCTCTGGATCTCTAGGATGAGGGATCAATATATGGATGTTTGCAGGTTGGTGATTCAGCTTCTGAGATTTTGATTAGTGTCACCTCTCTGATAGTTCTTGGTTCCACTTGGAGATTTCATGATCTCTTACTCATCTCTGCGAAAATTCAGAGAAGCAAGTGTCAAATGGGCAGTTTCTAGAAGATTCTCTGGGTTTCCACCTAGCCAATTGCCTCTGCCATTTGTATGATCTCACTCATCACACCCTACAGAAGGGCTTTCCAGTATGCATTGCACCCTACACCCTTAGCACTGAGCCGTGTGTATGGTCCTGTTTTGACCAGTTCTGAGTAGTTTTTTAGGGAGAACTTCTAGGAGATGATGTGATAAGCTAACCTTGCTCCTTTAGGGTATGAAACAACACTTTTAGGGACTTAGAAGCCCTTCGTTTATGGACATATGTGATTGGAGTTGAAATTCCCAAATATGTCTATAACAAGGCATTTTACCTTGGCTTGGAGCCTACATCTTTTTGTTCTTTTGTCTTATGTGATATTCATGTTCATATTATGGTAATTTCTTGATGAAATAAGAAAAACATAATGATAAAATTCCAACAAAATTCACAAGTAATTATCATCTAAAGAGAAATCAATCCCAATTCATAAACCTCTTGATTTCTTAACATGGTATCTAATCTAAGGCTTGAACAAAGAGGTGTGAAGATCACTTTGTTGGCATTTGGATCACGAGCTCATTTGCTCTTTTTGGAATAATTCATGTATGTTCTTGGGCTTACATTACAGGTTCATATTACTGTGATAGGCTCGATTCATAAAACCTATGGCTCACATTCCCATCTCTGGATTGCACTATTTATGTGGCTCTATAATCGGCATACAAAATACTGCACTAATCTAAGGATGTTTTGTAATAGCACACATTGAAGATCACACTCCCTTAGGAACCCTCACATATCTCCAAAACTCTAATAAGTTATAGTGGCATGTCCTATCTATGTTTCAGATTTAAACTGTGGCTCTTTATCTCAGACTGTGGCCCTTTACATAACTCAAAATATCACTTTGGATTTACTCGATAAACTCGCTTTTATTTTTCACTATCTTTTATCGCCGAATATTCTTTAATTTTTTACTATATTTTGTTGCACAATATTCTTTAAGACATGTATATAATTTTAAGGCTTGCAAATTTAACAGTTTCTCATCCTTTTAGGTTTGCAATTACAATGTGGTTTGATTTGAATTAACTGAGGATCGTATTTTATCTTCTATGATATCTATGACTCTTTTCTTATAAATTGCAGCAATGACACGTGTGTCTTGTGGCTCACAACAATATATCATATCTCTTGTGGCTTTCGTTCTCGATGACATCTATGGCACCAATCTCAATAATAATGGCAACATATATAAAAGCCTTGCTATAAATAGTGAAATCATGATTTTTATTAAACTAGCATCATTTTATTGTGACCTAAATAAAGTTACAATATGAATTTATCAGTATACTTTGTAGCTCATTGTGGTTCAATCTTCTTCTTTGTGACTCACAGCATTCTGAGACTTATGACTCTACTCTATATGCCCATGCATAATGGCTCTATGGATTCTCTAAGAGGCTCACATTTCTGCTCGATTGTCTCATTGACTAAATAACGACTCCTTGGTTCATTTGGTTTGAATAATTAGACTGGAAACTATTTGAGTAGCTCGCATTCATCCTACAGTGGCTCACATTGGCTCGTGGAATCACACCTTTTGTTAGATATGGAATAACTTGTATTATCTATAGTGACTCGCTCTATGGAAGCTGGTGGCTTGTATACATATTTTGGTGGATTAATAGAAACACTCTAATTATGGCTCAACATAATCTCTTTGTGGCTTCATACTCTAGGCAACATATCTCTATGGAAACAAACTCATATATGTAACCTCACAATTGTAAAATCACTCTCTATATCTCAACATAGCATCATTCTCTGAGAAATATATGACATAAATACAAATTATATGATGATGGCTTGAAATATTAGTAGTGATCCTTCATATAGAGAATCATAACCCTAACTATTACAGTTCCCCTATGTTGGATTGTGAAGTGTTCTCAATCGGTCATAATATTTTTCATATCTATCTATCTATATATATATATATATATATATATATATATATATATATATATATATATATGGATTTTGCAATCAAACTGACATGCTTAGAAGGAACCAATACTTTGAGAAAAAAGCCAAGATCATCACTAAATTTGAAGTACTTTCCTGAGGCACAAATGGACCAATACTTTGATTTTGATATAACTGATCTCTGTAGATAAAGCTAGCAACTCAATGGAGGCTTTGAATAAGTTGAGGTACCTTTGCTAAAAATAAACATTTTCGATAAAATTTTGACACTTGAAGAAGGAACAGATCTCTACAAAGAATAGGTAAGGTAAAATTTCAGAGGTATGTATAATTGTTGTATGCATTTTGTGACATGTGTCAAGCTCAGAATAGTCATTTTAAATATCAAGGGTTTTCATAAATATAGATTAGAGACATTAACACGTAACATCTTGATGCTATGTTAAAGACTAGGCCTTTGATGAAAGGAATTAGGATTTTGTGGTATGCTAGTTCGCAATGCTTGGATAATAAGTGCTAAAGTTTCTAGGGTTTGCATAGAATTTGTAATTCTTATCATAAAAAATATTGAATATATTAAAATCTAGGGCTTTTCAACTAACTCTCTTATGTGGTTGTAGAACTCTATACTTTGTAAGTGACAAGCACTAGTATCTAGGGTTTTTAAACCATAGAAAAGTATCAAATAAATGGAGAAACACTTGAATAGAAACCTTAACTGATTGTTTATGGTATTAAAGGAAAGGGAACCTAGTTCTTAAGAATGGCAGGTATTATATCATGATGATGTGAAGACAAGATTTCATGAAAAAGGAACCCAGAGTAAGAGGGATTCAACCTTCCTCGAGAGATAAGTATTTAAAGTCTTCTTGATTAGTACTAATACCACTATATTTATATTTTTTCTCTTAGCTCTTTCATAAGTCTTATAATCAAGGTTACAAGTCAAAGGAACTTTTAAATAAATCTTGAATAGCCAAATGAAAGACTTGAAGGAACATGGCATAGCATGATGACTATCAAGGAAGGATTATTTTGATGTTCGAATCAAAGAAGACTATCAGATGGAAATAATATTAATAACCTCATATGGAAATATGGAGTTGTAAATACCCCAATGATTATAAAATTCAAGCCTTCTGATTGCTTCATATTAATGATTGAAAGTTGAAGAGCATGAGGCTAAACTCTATTGCAATATGAGTTGGGTTGTGCATTAAATGAATGTTGGCCTCAGAGACAAAAAGTAGTGGGCAAACTCCACACCTTGACTGGAGGCTACTACTCTCTAACAACTCTAAGAATAATGAAACATGGTTTGACTCCCCGGAAGGACATACTGCAGAAACATGCAAAGGCTAGAATGATAATTTGTTGAATGATACTGATGAACCTAGAACTTCTTGATCTGATCATGGAACACATGAATAGTGTGGATACCAATATTAATGACTTGGATAAGCATGAGGACATAATTGATATTTAAAATGGTATATGATTTTAGGAATAATATGAGGCAAAAATCTGTTATGAAGAATAAAAGGCATGTACTAGAAACTGTGAGGATGTTTGGATCCTTGAAAGTGACAAATGAACTGATTGGTGGTAAATTAGTTTGATGATTGAAAAGATCCAAAAAGATCGAAGTTTGATATGTTATAGTGCTATGAGAATTCCAAAAACCCTTTCATGAGAAGAGAGTGAGAAAGGATTTGGCTCTGTTAGATGTTTGATATCTAGGAGGGTCGAAGCCCAAGAATTATATAATGCAAGAAAGGCGCCTTGCAGCTACAACTATATCTCCATAGAAGAACAAGTAGTGTATGTATTAATGATGCATGAAATAAATGTATGTGATTTGGAATGGGGGTTTAACAACTTATTATACTTACAAGAACCTCCCACTCCAAAGGTTAACAAATATATGATCTAGCTTATGTTGACAATTGAGGAATTAAATACTTGAGATAGGTGTATGTGTAATTTATTTTAACTTTTTAAGTGATTTAAGTCCATTTGATTCTACTGATATTAAACACACATAAAAATACATGATGCAACAAATAAATAACCATATAAAACAACAAACTTATTTAGGAGTTCACCCAACTCTTGTGGGCTACGTCTCCGTGAGCTCTTGCCAATTTGAGTTGGCTCTTTGGGATTATGGCTTAAATTCTTTTACAAGTTCCACACTCAACTCCAATGCTTATTGAATAAAACAAAGGGCTTAGAATACCATATTTATCCCTGTTATGGTTGTCCTCATGCTGAAAATAGATCTTGGACTTGATTCCTTCAATCAGTGCTCTGAGGTACCCTGAGCTTCTTGATGGCACTGCTCCTTCAGAATTATGTAACTCAAATGTTGAAATTGATAGCATAAACATGTTAAGAGCATAGAGATGATGATAATAAAATATAAACATGACCTCTTTCTAAACAAATGACCTCAGGACCTCCCAGAAATCCTCCACTCTGTCCTGCTCTGCTAAAATTGCCTCTAGATTTGGTAGCTCTGCCAAAAGTAGCAGAGCACTACTGACTTTAGCGGAGAGTTGGAATTTTCCTGTAATAAATGAGCATTAGATCACTTCCTTCTCAAGTCATCCCCCTTTGGTGCTCTGTTTGAAGGCTATATGTAGATGGGGAGGTCGATAGGTCGACTCCCTCTCCCCCTCCATATCTGGTGACTAATCTTAAATTTCATTTTTAAATTGATCACCACTCGCATGGCTATCCGTTTAGCGGTGGACTGGCACTATATCATAACATGCATTTTTAAATATAGTATGCATTGAATATATGGATATGTTGTTGAACGTCAACCTTCTACATGGCATGTTCATTGGCGTATCTCTCTTCGTGGTACTGCATGGCACATCTGTTGAAACGTTGACTACATATGTGTGGATATCATTGGCGATGACACATGCATTTGGCTATGGTTTCAAACAATGGCATGATATCCTTTGATTCACTAGTAAGGTGCACCTCCATTGGAGTGGATATCTATTAGAGTTATTAGGGTATAGTGCTATCCTTTGTGCACTATATAGTATATGATGGTTTGGTGGATTCATTTGACTGTTGATAACTTAAGATAGGGGGAGCTGAGCCACCCCGTATGGTGGGCTCCTCCAGCTATTTTGGGGTTTCCATACCTGCTTACCCACCATATTACCAAAATGCCTCCTTCATGTTTCAAGGAAGAACGAACATCATGAACGGTTAAGTTGCTTTGTTTGTGGACTGGTGCTCGAGGGATCTAATCCCTTAGACTCTCTACATTTTAAATAATGCTCCTTTTAGTCAATTAGATAGGGCCACTTGGCCCAATCTTGGCCTACCACATGGTAGCCATGGATTGGTCATTGTGCTTATATCAAAAATCAAAATTTTTAATATATTTTAAAATTAATGAATTTGCTTCCTTTTCTAAGGACATTGGGCAATTTTAATTTTACAATATCTCCTTCCTATGGAGTCCATTTTGGCCCGTTCAAATTGCATTGGATTAAGCATGAATATATCTACACAATGATATTATTTTTTAACTTTAGAGATCCATCAAACCATCCATTGACTTTAATTTTTTAACTTTAGAGATCCATTAAGGATTATTTTCTGATCATTCCTCCCCATTAGGAATATTTTGGACCGAAAAATACTAATATATTGATCTGTACAGTAGATGAGAGCACAACACCCTCTTCTTCCAGCCTCCATAAACTTTCCTTGCATGGCTAGTGCCTCTGAACCAAAACTCAAAGATAGTCAACACTTTCCTTCCTGGATGTGCTTGTCCTTGGGTTAAAAATTGTCTTCCTTGATCATCGATCCAAGGTGGTTCAACACACATGATGTAATCTCATGTTTTGAACAAAAAGTTTTCCTACAACAACAAATTTTCTTCTGCAAACAATGTCAAAAGAAGAAAACAACTTGATGACATAAATTCTTGCTTCATCAAAAGAAACAGATTTCACATCATGTGAATCATCATCATGTCTTTACATCTGGTGTATAAATGATTGACCAAATCACAAGTTGACTAAAAGCATGCCCTTTCAAAAATTGACCCTTCAAGTCAAGCAGGTACAAAAAGAATTTTAATGATTCTTTTACAAGGATGAAACACTTCATCATTATCTCCCTTTTACAATCTTCGAGACCAAATCAACTTTTCCAACTTAATATGGCATTACGTACATGTTTAAACAAAGCAATATGATTGTCGATTGCTTTCCATCATGTCAATTACACATACATGTTCAAATACAAGGAAATCATTAACATCCCTGTGTTCATACATACTATTCTCATGTATGTTATTCCATTCTTCAATTTTATCTTAAACACGTTGTACTTACAAAGGTGAAATGAATATCATTTTTCTGCAATAAAGTGAGTGTACATACTCAACTTTTCCATCCTGCAACTTGCATTCTATTAGCAAAGAAAATGCAAATAAATGTGATGTATTTCTTTTCACGTCAAAAAATAAAATAAAAAATATGCAACTTTAATTGAATAATAACTCAAGAAATTTCTTACCAATCCATACCAAAGGATCCCCCTTTGGCTGAACATTTACATCAACATGTGAATCATCATGAAACACATCATTTATGGAAACTTTCTTTCAATTCTTGCCATTCTCTCTTTCCACCTTCTTCAAATTTCATGGAAGCATTGTTAGATTCAAATTCCAACAATTTTCAGCAATATGTCCTTGCTTATGGCAATAAATGCAACACATGTGCATCTTTTTGACAACATGGTTTTTCTTATCCAGTGGACCTTTTGCTTCTTGCCTTCTTTCCTTCAAAGTTTTCCTGTATGTGGTCATTCTCTTCAAACATCTAGAAACAATATGGTTATCCAAAACACAAAAAGAACATGCAGTTATTTTCCAATGATTATGTGGAAATTTACCATGCTTTACATAATCAAAATAAGTGTGATTGAAATCAAATTTATACGTTTCTCTTTCATATTTATTACCTTCATGAGGAGGTGAATTGAATGAAGAAGTGGCTCCCTTTGGAACACCATCAATCTCTTCAATGCTTTTAGAGCTTTCACAACTTTTTGGTTCAAGTGCATCCTTATGAATACCTTGTCTCTAAAAATTATGTTTGAAACTATTGCATTCCCCAAGAATACAATCTTTACACTCTTGAGGTAGAAGACTTGAAATGAAACTCCTTCTAGGAATTGTTTCAATTGCCTTCATGGCTGCTTTGGAACTTTCTCCATAAGATTGTCCATAGCCAAGGCCAAAATACTAAGGCCTTTCTTCAATCATTATTGGCTCAACAATGCTCTATGCATTGTTAACCAATCCCTTTCCTTCATAGCCCATTTTTGACATCAACTTGGACCCTTTGCCTCTTGTATGTTTTTCAAAAGAACCAACATAAACATTCTTAGAGGAAATTGAAGACAAACTAGAATTGTTTACCTCTTCTTCAAGCTGATACTTAACTAAGGGTTCTTTAGCACTAAGGAACTATGTATCCAACTCATGCATCCTTTCCAGATTCATATTCGCAGTATGAATTTGTGTCTCCATTTCTTGCGATTTGTTAGAAAGCAACTGCTTCTCTTTCATCGTGGAATTCAACTGCTCTCGAAGTTTGGTGCTCTTCCTCTCATCCTCATTCATTTCTCTCACCATATCCATCATCATGAATAAGTCTTGCTTCATGTGTTCATCAAAGAATCTTGTAAAGGAGTACTCACTTGTAGAAGTTTTCATCATCAAAATTAGCAAAAGAAATTCAAAAACAAATCACAAAGCTTTCAGAGAACTAATGGCTGTAGAGTCAAACTCTTATTCAAACAACCCTTTTGAAAACAAACCTCTTATGCTTCATGAATTGTCTTGAGGTCCTTTGGGTAAGGATAATGCCTTCATCCCTTCTTCCTTCTTGTCTTCTCCTAGACTTAGCTATCAGTAGCTTTCCTTTCACCTTCGCAAACTCAAGCAATAGTCAATTTACAAACAGTCAAATAGTAAAATTATTTATATTCTTTAAACACCTTCAAGCCAAACAAGAAACCTGCACTGATACCACCTGATATAAAATGGGGTTTTAACAACTTCTTATGCTTACAAGAACCTCCCACTACAAAGCTTAACAAATATATGATCTAGCTTATGTTGACAATTGCGGAATTAAATACATAAGCTAGGTGTATGTGTCATTTATTTTATCTATTTAAGTGCTTTAATTCCATTTGTTTCAACTGATATTAAATTCACATAATAGTACATGATGCAACAAGTAAACAACCATATAAGACAACAAACTTAATTAGGATTTCACCCAACTCTCATGGGCTACGTCTCCATGAGCTCTTGTCAATTCGACTCGGCTCTTTGGGATTATGGCTTAAATTCTTTTACAAGTTCTACACTCAACTCCAATGGTTATTGACTGAACCAAAGGGCTTAGAATACCATATTTATCCCTATTACCACTGTCCTCATGATGCAAACTTATCGTGGACTTGATTCCTTCAATCAGTGATCTAAGCTACCCTCAGATTCTTGATGCCACTGCTCCTTTGGAATTTTGCAACTCAAATGTTGAAACTGAAAGCATAAATGAGTTTAGAGCATCGAGACGATGAGAATATACTATAAACATGATCTCTTTCTGAACACATGAACTTTGGACCTCCCAAAAATCATCCACTCTGTCCTGCTCTACTAAAACTGCTTCTAGATTTGGCAGTTCCGTCAAAAGTAGCAAAGCGCTACTAACTTTAGTAGAGTGCTCGAATTTTCCTACAAAAAATGAATATTAGATCACTCCCTTCACAAGTCCTTTGGCTTTGGTGCACTGGTTGAAGGTTATATGTAGAGGGGCAGGTCGAGAGGTCGACTCCCTCTCCCCTCCATATCCGGTGACTAATCTTAAATTGCATTTTTAAACTGATCACCGACTGCATGGCTATTGTTTTAGCAGTGGACTAGCACTATATGATAACTTGCATTTTAAATATAGTACGCATTGAATATATGGATATGTTGTTGAAGATCGACCTTCGACGTGGCATGTTTGTTGGTGTTTCTCTCCACATGGCACTGCATGGTGCATCTGTTGAAGAAATGACTCCATATGTGCAGATTTCATTGGAGATGACACATATTTGGTTATGGTTGCAAACAATGGCATGATCTCCCTTGATTTACTGGTAAGGTGTGCCTCCATTGGAGTCGATATCCGTTGGAGTTATTAATGTATAGAGCTATCCTTTGTGCGCTATATATTACATGACGGTTTGGTGGATTCATTTGACTATTCATAAATTAAGATAGGGGGGAGTTGAGCCACCAAGTATGGCGGGCTGCTCCCCCTATTTTGGGTTTTTGATAACTGCTTAATAGTGGTGAAATTTGTGGCAAGGTAGGAGCGAGAGGGTTTATTTTTTACCTCGACAAATAATTAAAGATAAAATATGCATGGAGTCTATGGATCTCAGCCAATCACCAAGCTAAATTTCTAGGTTAGCAGCGGGGATTAGAATTCGCTATAGAAAGGAAAATTTGGCATTTGATGGTGTTTGGAATTTTAATGTTAGTTATTCAACAAGAGTGTGAGATTAAATATGGTCATATGTTAATATAATCTCCCATTATTCAGAGAATAACATTGTGAATTATCAAGTTTACCACATTTAATTTTACCACATCAAAAGACATCTTAACTCTATAGAAGATTCTTTAAAAAATTATCGAGTCAGCCTCAAGGAAGGTGTTTGTTGCAAAGGATTCATTTATTCTCTAGGTTTTCTTCCCTTAGGGAATTCCATGGGTGTTTTAGTAAGACCCCTGCCTGAAGGCATCACTAGTAAAAATAGGGCCAAAATATAACGACTATTAGTTGGATATGTGACTTATTGATGTTGGCTATCCAACACATTAGTGCTCATCAAATAATCATTGGATTTTTGTTGAATAGTTAACAGTTTACTTAACATGGGATAATGGACATTATTCGATAGTACAGATGTTGATTATGTGACATAAAAAATGGTTGAAATGGTCATAAAAAAATTGATGTTTTGAAGTTTATTTTGCACCACTATAAATCATCAATTATCTGACGCACCAAACATCAAATATTCGACAAGACTCATGACAAATTTTTGTTGAATGTTTGATACTTAATTAGTTTTGTCCAATTGGAAAAAATGATGTTGAGGTTTTGGGTAATTGATGGTATAAAAAAATTGTGCGATAGGAGTGTTATCACTCTGATGCTCCCTTCTATCAATCTTGAGTGACCTATTTCATGTAAGCACATTGGATAACCAATTTGAAGTTGAATTAGTTCGACTGGAGTTTTGAATATCAAATGCATTGTTCCATCTATTTGTGGCACGCATGTCGACAATCATGGATCGAATATTAGACAGATGAGAGTTCTATCTTACAGGAATTTCAAATGATCGATGATTATGTTCTTCGGTTGCGGCATCTATTATCCGATTAGTACACCGATTGATAAGAGTTGAATATTCAACAACTAGCTTGTGTCATCAAATATTCAATGGAAGGTGTTTTAATATTAATATTAATATTAATTAATATATAATTATATATATATATAATATATATATATATTTTAGAGAACAACATATCTCTCTTTTGGTGTTATAAATTGTGTTATTATGACTAGTTATAGTCCTAGATTTACTAGCTAGCATTCTTATTCTAAAATTGAGATTATTGTAAAACTATCTCCTACCGCACAACAACTCCTAAAATCCCAAATCTAAGCTTTGTCAAGGGAATCAATCAATCTTTCTCAAGTTCAATGGGGATAACCCACTAAATTATATTGAATTTTTATTTTCTCTTGTAGCAAAGGATCAAAACCATTATGAAAATGTAATCCTACAACTAATATCATGTAGAGACATTTCTTCATGGTAAAACCATATTTTAGCCTTTTTATTTTTCTTTGCAATTCGATTTCATTGATTCTATTAGAAGTGTTGGGATATCAGTCTAGGCAGTTCTACCATACCTACCCTAGTAGGCTCTTAGGAAATGAAATACTGCACCTTTTCCCCGAAGTGATCTCATAACGATCATGTTAGTATAACCAAACTCACTCACATCACACCCAACCTCATTGACGAATATCTAATTTAAAATTTGTATGGTAAAATTATGTTGAAAAGTCTCCTCAAGAACTCTCTTTTAAAGAATATTTTCAGAACTTTTCAAGAGATAAGAGGTGGAAGCCCCTAGAACTTGATGAATCTACAAAGGAAATTACAAGTGAGGATTTTTTACAAAACCAGCTCACAAAAATATAGAAAAGATAGATCAACGCCTTAGAAATCAGAGTCTTTGAGGGGCAACCTCCTTTAGATTAAACAAATGAACGATTCTTGGGTGATAGAAATCACTAAACTTACTTTCCATATATATGAGTCTAAGGGGTTACAATATAATCAAAGCCGACATAACAATAGTAATATAAGGGCACAACAGCAACAATAGTGGGCTTCTGTGGGCACACTAATAACAATATGGGAACAATAGGGGAACAATAATAACAATAAGGGCTACAATGACCATAGTAATGGGCAAATGACTAGTATTATAAGGACCTAACATGCCCCTCTCTTTGAAAAAAGTGTTGTCCTCAATGCTTGAGTAGTTCTAGATGCTTCTGTATAAAATTCTCATCCTCCCATGTGGAATCTTCAGTAGGTAAGTTCTTCACTTAATGAGATACTCTGAAATTGATTAATTTCGTAGTTGTCGAGTTCTTGTTTCTGTGACTACTTCAGGTTCAAATTTGATTTTTCCTTCCTTGTCAAGCATTGGTAATATTGTTTGAACTGGGATCTTGTGAACTATAACCTTCTTTAAACATGGAACATGGAATACTGGGTGCACTTGGGAAGTTGTAGGAAGCTCCAATTTGTATGCCATAGTACCAATATTTTGCAAGACCTTGTATGGACCATAATACATTGGTGATAATTTATTATCCTTCTTAGCTTGCTTGAGCGACCTTTGTTTATATGGTTGTAGCCGTAGGAATACCCAGTCACCTACATCAAAACTTATTTCACTCTGATATTGATCTGCTTGTTGTTTCATTCTATTCTCCACCAAAGTGAGGTTATCCTTTAAAAGTTGGAGAACTTGTCGTTTATGCCCGATGTGATATTCCACTGCTTGAAACTTAGAATTTTATGGTGTGATGGATGGTGAATGATATCCATAAAGTGCCATAAATTGGGTCATTTTTGCTGCAGTATGTAAGGAAGTGTTATGCCACCATTCAGTGCGAGGCAGCCATTTGACCCATTGTGTTTGTTTATGAAAGACAAAGTAATGAATATATCCTTCCAAACATTTGTCTTTTTATGGAAGACAAAGGAACGAATATATCCCTCCAAACATTTGTCTGTTTATGAAAGAAAAAGCAACGAATATATCTTAGTTTTCCCATCATATTGAGGATAATAAGATGATCTATGAGCCAACTGAGTACCGAGACAAGAAAAAAAAAATTCCCAAAAATTTCCAATGAAAATGGGACCTCTCTTGCTTACAATAATCTTTGGGTTTCCATGTATATTTTAAATTGTTTCCATAAATGTAGTAGAAATTGTACCAGCTTTAAATGGATGAGAGAATTCACAGAAGTGTGCATTCTTGGTAAGTTTGTCAACTACCACAATGATGACACTACTTCCTTTGGACTTGGGTAAACCTGTGATAAAATCCATTGAAACCTCCTCTCAACATTTTCTTGGAATGGATAAAGGTTGTAATAGATCTGAGGTCTTAATTGTTTCAACCTTATTTTGTTGGAAAACCAAACATTTTGCCACAAAATTTTGAATATCCAATTTAAGGCCATCCCAAAAAAAAATCCTTCTTAACCCCGTGGTAAGTTTTTAAAAATTCTAAGTGCCCTCCTAAGGGTGAAGTGTGCAATTCCATAAGAATCTTTTGTTTGAGTTGGGAATTCTTACACAGGTATAAGTGATCTTTGTACCATAACAAATAATTTTTCTAGCTAAATGTATCATATGTATTGCGATCTTGTTTAAACTTTTGAATGAGTGCCCACACTTATTTTTCATTCTTCCATTCATTCCTTGCTTCGTCTATCCAATTTGGTTGGATAATAGAAATGGCGCAAAGCAATGCTTCCAAATCCTCATACTTTCTTGAGACTGCATCTGCCACAACATTTTGCTTCCCTTTTTTGTAGATGATTTCAAAGTCATAACCCAACATCTTTGTGACCCATTTTTTATTCTCTTCTGAATATAATATTTGTTCTAAAAATTATTTAAGACTATCATGATCCATTTTTATCTTGAAGTGTGTTCCCATTAGGTAGGGTCACCATTTATTAAGTTCATGTAGTATTGCCAACATTTCATTCTCATAAATAGCTTTGTGTAAATAATTTTGTTTGATTAAACAACTTTCAAAAGCAATGGGTCTTTCTTCTTGCATTATACCAATACTAATTCCATTTCTTGAGGTATCACATTCCACAATAAAGGGTTTTGTCAAGTGAGACGTAGCTAAGGCTGGTGCTTGGCAGGTTGCCTCTTTAAGATTTTCAAAGGCCTTTGTTGCTTTTGGAGTCCATGAAAATGCATATTTCTTCAATAATGTTGTTAGAGGTGCTGTTATTCTCCAATAATCCTTAACAAACTTGCGATAATACCCTGTCAACCAGAGAAATCCTCACATATCCTTTATCGATGTGGGGATTTTCCATTCCTTAATGGCTTTAATTTTTCTAGGGTCTACCTTAACACCTCCATGAGATACAATATGACCCATATATTCCACCTCTTGTACTCCAAAGAAACATTTGGATATTTTTGCATATAATTGTTTCTCCTCCAATAGTTTGAGCACCCTGTCAACATGTTGAACATGATCCTTCCAAGACTTTATGTAGATTAGTATATCATCAAAAAATATTAACACAAAGTTTCTAAGAAAGGGTTTGAAAATGGAATTCATCAAACCTTGAAATGTAGATGGAGCATTGGTAAGGCCAAAAGGCATGACCAAAAATTCATAATGACCCTCATGAGTTATAAATGTTGATTTCGGAATGTCTTCAGTGTTCATTCTAATTTGGTGATATCCTGAATGAAGATCCAACTTGGTGAAGTAAATTGATCCATGCAATTCATTCAAGAATTCATCAATGATAGGAATGGGAAATTTATCTTTAATATTGAGGTTTTTGAGCTCCCTATAATCTAGAATCATGCGCCATGATCCATCCTTCTTGTGCACCAATACTACTGAAGAAGAGAAGGAACTTTGACTAAGTTGAATTATACCAGCCTCTAGAATTTCTGCAGCCATATGTTTAATTTCACACTTTTGGGCATAGGGATATGTACAAGGTCCAATGTTTGGAGGAACAGTTTCTGGAATCAAATGAATGGCATGATCATGATCACAAATAGGTTGTAGTCCTTTAGGAGTCTCAAATGCCTTGGAATGATTTCCCAAGGCTTTTTGGAGATCTAGAGAAATAGATGATGTCCATGTGGGAATCTCTGGTGAACACAATTGTACAATTACGCTCGTTGTTCTTTCTTTAGAAGCTTTTTCATTCCGTTAGAGTTGATTACCTTTCCTAGTTTCCATACGATACCCCTTAATTCGACTTCATTTCCTTCCGAAAAAAATTTGATGAAAACTTCTTGAAAATTAAATGCTATTGTGCCCAAGGATTGTAGCCATTGGACTCCTAGTACAACATCAACACCGCCCATTAGAATGGAAAGCACTGGGCTATTCAATACATATTCTGCCATGGATAGCTTGATATTATGGAACTTTCTAGAGAAATTTATGGTTCCTCCACTTGCAACCATCACTTCACTCTGTGGTGCTGGATATAGGAAGTAATTCAATTCCTTGGCTATCTTGCAATGAACAAACTTATGGGTACTCCCCGAATCAATGAGCACTATTACCTTTTTCTTCTTGATATGTCCTTCTATCTCGATAGTTTGAGGATTCTTAATTCTAGCTAATTCATTACAAGATATCGTCAGATTAATTTCTTCTTTCTCTAGGGTTTGTTCCTGGTGGATATCCTCGACTTTTGATGCTTCTTGTTCATTTTCTTCCTCCTCTTCACAATCTATGTAAAATAATTTCTTCTCAGCAAACTTATGACATTTAGTGTATTTTCTATTACAACTGTGAATAAGCCCTTTTGATCTTTTTCCTTCCAATTTTTGTGGTGTAAACCTTGTAGGTTGTGGACGGCTAGGGGAAACAATGCTTCCATCTTTATAGTTGTGAGCGCTAGGATTCCTAGTCGCCATAATTTTTCTTTCCATTTTTTTTGCCCACCCGAATGCCTTCTCCAATGAATCAAGTTCCCAAAGGTGAAATTTGTTTTGGATGTTATCTGTTAAATTCCCTATGAACACATCAATCCTATGCTCCTCTGGAATATATTTTACCCTTATATTCAATTTTTGCAAGTCATCAATGTGCTCCATCATTGAATCCTTTTGTTTGAGATTTATCAATTGGCTAAAAAAGGTGTTCCGTTTTGTATCCTCATAATGTTCTATCATTTCTTCCATAAAAATTGCCCAAGTGACAATTTTTTTTATGAGATAAAAGCCATCAATATCATAAAAACTGATTTGGTTCCATATATAAAGTTTCATTGAGTACCTTTTGTGTGTTTTCCACATTATGGAGATCAAAATATTGCTCCTTCTAGAGTATCCATGTTATGGGATCCTTGCCATCAAACTTCCTCATATTGATCTTTGGAACATGATGGGTCTTCAATCCAACATTAGATTCTATGAAATCATGATTACCAATTCTTTTGTTCTCATCATGAGTTTCCTTTACTACCTTTTCACCATTAGTAAACATTCCTTGTAGCAACTTTGTCAAGTCTGTCTTCAATTCTTCCATTTTTCCTTCCATCTTAGCTTCCACGTCACTCATGTTAGCTTCCATGTCATTCATCTTATCTTCCACGCCATCCATCTTAACTTCCACACCTTTCCTTAAACTATCCATCTTAGCTTTTGGTACTTATTGTGAGAGTGAATTTTGTTGCACTTGGTATTGTAATTTTGATATATCGTTTTGCATTTCTTCCTCTTCTTCATGAGTCATGCTAGAGATTTTAGGTTGCTTACTAGGTGTTTCCATTTCTTTCTTTGGGCCATCAATTAATGATAAATATACTTCACTATTCCCTTTGAATTTATTTAAACTATTTTTTCACACCAAACTTATGAAAACTTAAAAAGCAACTACACACTTTTTTTCACTTTGTACGATCTTGATATTGAATCTGATGTATCTCTGAAATTTCAGATCTCCAAGGTCTGAAACTTTGAACTATGATATCCCTCTAAGTCCTCTTTCCAATTCCACGAATCTGATTGAAATTGGATTCCCTAAGAAAGATTTATTCCCAATCTCCCAAGATGACATGACTATACACTTTTCAAGTAGAAAGAACTTGTAAAAAGTGCCATGTGTTTCCATTTCAACGTTCGGATCTGCAAATGGTGTAAAGAAAGATAAAGTCTAGCTTTCTATAACTTCTTATGAAATTTCAATTTTATACTCAGAGAGAAAGTTATGATGATTTTCCCAAGGTCACCTACTTTGGATGTAATTCGGGAGCCTTCAAAAACCCTAACTTCCTTAGATCATATCTCCGCAAATATAGTGATACAAGATCTGAAATTTGGACACGAAGATCATCGATATTTCGGCTCAAATGGGTGTTTTTAAGATTCTGAAACTTCACAGAAAACATTTTATAGCAAAAATTCCAATATGGTTTGTTTGGAGCAACGAAACTCTAGAATCCAAAGCTCTCATACCAAATGTTATGAAACGAGCTCACAAAAAGATAGAAAAGATAGATCAATGCCTTAGAAATTAGCTTCTTGGAGGGCGAAACCTCCTTTACATTAAATAAACAAACAATTCTTGGATGATATAAATGACTAAACCTCCTTTCTATATATAGGAGTCTAAGCAGTCACAATATAATCAAATCTGACATAACAATACTAATATAAGGGCACAACAACAATAATAGTGGGCTTCTATGGGGCACACTAATAGCAATATGGGGACAATAGGGGAACAATAATAACAATAAGGGCTACAATGACAATAGTAATGGGGGAATCACTAGTATTATAGGGACCTAACAGGATGATAATATCTCAATTGATGAAATAGATGTTGAAGCTCCTTGTCTTAAATATTCTCCACATTAACTTAAGAATAACGATATATATTCAAGTGGTGCATTATTTTGGAATATAATGGGCATAATTGATCTTGGATTGGTAGCTCGAGTGAGAAACCCCACATATCCTTATTAATGAGTAGGTTTTTTATTATATCATTCTAAACACACTAGTATCTTGCTTGTACTCTAGCACGTAATGAAAAGTAATGTAAACTAGTGTAATTTGTATTATACTAGCTCGGGTGTCAACCTTTGGACCCAAGTAGCATAAACATCTACAAAAGTTAGCTATTGATATTTGATCTCATGAATAAGAGGAAACCAAGAGAGAGTTTGGATCTATTTCTCTGTATCAAACTAGTGAAATGATTAGTATTGACATTTTGGTAGTCAGAAATATCTATGTGTCATGTGAATGTTTCTTGTCTCTTGATTTAAGTGCACCAGTGAACACATAATAGATAATTTATTGGGTTATCTATTGTGTTATTTTCCTTTAGCTCACATATGAAAAATTAAAATTGGCCACATTATCATTCACATCTACCCTCCAAAAATGTTAAAAAGTGCTAAAATGCATAACTTCTAACAACTTTATGATTTTGGCATCATAGTTTTTTAAGTCATAATGTTTCCTTAAAAATATATCAATAGGCTAATGAAATTTCCATTTTAGCACACAAATAAACCATTAGGTTCAATATTTCAATAGATGTGACTAAATTCAATTTTGACTATGATAACATGTACATATTTTTATATGCCCAGAAATCAAGTATCAGATAATATGTTATAAACTTCAAATGCTAAAGTTATGATCGTTCCAAGTTACTGGCAAAGAAACTTGGTCGTTTATAAAAGTTTTATGTTCAGAATTAGTTGCCCCTAAGGCATTGAGATGATATGAAAATCACTATCCCTTCATATTTAAACATTATCAACAATACACAGAATTATCCAGTAACCCTCACTACAAGTATATATCTCATCCGTAAACTAGGTTTCCTATAACAAAATCACGAGTAGAATATTTACGAGGCAAAAATTCATCAATATATGAAAAAAATGATAATGTTACCTCATAAATGCAACATTCTCATTTTATTCTTAAATATGTAAGTCATTATTCTCTAATGTTTGAAATTTAAGACATCTAAGAGGTTACACAGCTGTAATGGAAGACAATTTCCATCTATTAGAGAAACTCAACCATAAATGACCCAAAAGAATGAATTATTTCCTCTAGACAATAATGTCTCACTTATCCTTAGGATTATCCTACTTTTTAATATAATATCAATTCAATTCAACTGAACTATTAGAAAAGGATGCAAATATATATGGAAATGATCAATGATAATGAGGCAATGAAAAAATCGGGAGCGAGTCTCAATTGTTTATACTATTTTTGTGTTAGAATCATGTGATATTCTCTATGTTGACTTACTACTTATTCATTATTTCATCTAGTCAGTCTAGTACGGGGCATGCTAATATGGATAGCATGCCCCCTAACTTAGGATGCCTACCTTATTTCATGTTTTAGTGGCATTTCCATTTCAAAGAAAGGTGCTTAAATTTTTCTCCAACTTTCTTCTGCTCATCATTTAATTTTATATATTATCCTAGATGCCTAAGTACAACAATAAGAACCTTACATCAAATTAATTTCTCTTCATTTTTTCTCTTAGACATAAAAATTGTTTAGTTATATTGACACGATCAAGGGTGGGTTTACTGTAGGTGGTTTATAATGGAAGATAGTATTAGTACATTGTCATTTATTTAAGTGGTTTCATGTCTCCATTTCAATGCATGTAGCTTATTTTATCCATTTTAAAGTACATTAAATGACTAGATTGGCCAAGAATAATAGATGTATATAATGGAAGTCGATTTTCTCGACTAAAGGGTTTCCAACGTAAATCTTGGCTTTTATGTGTGCTTATTATTTCTGCTATTTTCTCTAGTGAATTTAATAGGTTATCAAATTCTAGGTAGACCTAGACTATCTCATGAGAATGTTTTGACAATGGGAGCCATGGATAAAGTGGATTGTTATAGACATATTTGGGCACTACAAACCCAATCACATATGTCCATAAACCAAGGGCTTCTGAGTCCCTAAAAGTGTTGTCTCATGCCCTAAAGGAACAAGGTCATTTGATTACTTCATCTCCTATAAGTTCTCCACAAAAACTACTCAGAACTGGTCAAAACTGGACCATACAGACTGCTTAGTGTAGACGGTATGATGCATCTCACCTACTCAGTGTAAAAAGTGCGATGCATACTGGAAAGCCCTTCTGTAGGGTGTGATGGGCGAGAGTAGACAAATGGTAGAGATAGTTTGCAAGGTGGATGATCATGGAATATTCTAGAAAATTCTCCTGTGACACTTGCCTCTCTGAACTCGCCCAGGGATGAGTAAGAGATCATCAATCTCTAATTGGAATCAAGAACTATCATAGAGAAAACACTAATCAAAATCCCAGAAGCTGACTCACCCCCTGCAATCATCTATATATGGATCCCTCATCCCAGAGATCCAGAGGCTGGAATTTTGTATCTTGCAAGGAAGTGTTGTTGGTTTCCTGGTGGAACATCATAGTGTTGGGTGATCTAAGCTTTTCATGAGGTGAAGAAGGGATTTCATGCTAGGAGGATGATGCTGGATCAGATCAATGGGTTGTACTCCTCTCTTCTAATATCTATATCAATAAATCTATTCAAGTTTTCCTCCGCATTCTTATATGTTTTCTAATATATGCATGTATGTGGTCAATATATATCTAGTCCTATATTGTTTATGACTGTAGATCTCTGCACTTTGAAGGTATTATGCTATTTTGACTTTACAGGTACTCTTTGAAGCAGATTTGTTAAGGGAGGAGCGAAAAAGATCTGTCAAAGGGGAGAAGGAACAAGCAGAGAACTAAGCGAAAGATCGAGGCTGGTATTCTTTGCTCTTCTCCTATATACTTCTCATAAAGGAAAACAAAAGTAACTTTAATCTTTTTGTTTCTATGATAGCTACCCATCTTAGTGGGACTAGAAGCTTTGCATAGACACTAGATTTCTTGATAACAAAATGGTGACTCCACTGGGGACCGAGTAGATTTTTTGCTTATCTATATTTGTTTGCTTTATAAACTTACAGACGGAGCCTGAAGTCAAGCCAACTAGCCTTCAAACTGCATTTGCTATGCAAGTGCAAAGTGGATCAATGCTGCTTCAGTCTATCTTCGGTTTTTTTTTTTAAACTAAACAATTGATTTGCAAACATCCTAATTTCCCTGGTGGTGGCTCAAGTAGCCTCATTAGATCAGCCCCCGTGATTTGCATTTACTGACTATCATTTTCTCGGCCTAAATCCCTAAACTAATTTGCAAACTATGACCCAGAACCAAGTTGAAGTCTTGTCCCTGTACCATCGCACCTTCTCTTCTTGGGAGTCTAGATGCATCGCACCTCCAGTGTGTAGTAAGTGAGATGCATCAGACTTTCCCTGTGTTACAGGTGCGATGATCAGATAAGACCTCTCTTGCTTCTAGATTTTGGTTTCTTGTTCACTCTCTTCAGCTTTATTTAGTAGTTTTGTTGTCTGTGATCAATATACCTTTGTGGAAACTCCCTTCCTTTGCATGATTCAACCTCCATAGTACAAGGAACTGTAAATGTTTTTTTGTATTGTTCACCATTTATGGTTCTCCTTTACAAAGAAGTAGCATAATCAAGCTGTCGTCTTTTGATTTGGAAGTGTCGCAAGTGTTGTTTTCAGTCAAAGAAAAGAATTCTATTTTTCTTGATCGTTGATTACATTGTTACTCTTGTATTTGATTTGAATTAATAGTTTTTCAAGTGTCAAAAGAAGTTTTCAATTCAAAATCGCAAAGTGTCATCGTTATCTTCCTTTCATTTTTGAAAAGAAAATCGTTAGTATTATCGCTTGAAACAATTCAAATTTGGACTTAGCATTCTTTTTGTCATTCAAACATTAAGAAAGTGAAAACAAATACATGCAAGTGCATTTGCATTCAGACTACTTGTTGATTTTGATTTAGGACAGTGCATCTAGTGTGTGCTCTCTGCTCTTCGTTGAAAGAATTCCGCTTCTCCTTCCTTAGTAGCTAGGATTTTCATTGCAAAAAGAAGATCAAATGATTGTTTATCATCTTAGATTGCATTTTAGGAATTGTATATCTACATCACGTGGTGAACTTGAAAAGAAAACTTCTTAAGAAAGATCAACTGTAAAATAAATTCAATGAACATAAAAACGCTTTGGAACCTAATGCACAACATTTAGAAGTCTAGGCTAGAGACGTATTCCGGCATCGTAAAGCCTGGTAACTATAACTTTCATTGTAGGTTGGGTGATTCCTCCTCTTTGAGATGACAAGTGCCAATATGAACTTGTGCTCCCATGTACCATCGAGTATATATTGGGAGACCATAATAGGATATATCCTTTATCCTTAGGAAGCCGTGTATGCCGCCCTATCGATCGCAATGCACTGAACACAACATTTGGGAAGATTGACTACCGTACCGTAAAAAGTATTCTGCAGTTTTGTGATTGGTTTGGTAATCCCTCTGTCTAGACTTCCAGAGTAGTCTCTTTCATTCCTTTTCAGACTCCTTAAAGGAAAAGGTCCATCTGAGCACTTGTAACTTCAGGCTCATTAAAAATCGAAGGTGACTAGAATCATCTTTTGCTTTTTCTCAACTCTTTAAAATTGAAAAATCAAGTTGTGTCAAAGCGTCTAAAATTTATTTTAATTGGAATAACGTCACTGTTCCCTCATTGGTCTTAGGTTGAGAAAAATGGAGTACACCAACCAAGGATTTCCCGTTGGGGGAAATCCTAGTCCTTTCTCCTCTTGGGGAGATGTTGGTGCACCTCATATGGCCACATTGTCCCTCCTAGGGTTGACAATCGGCTTCCCAATATGGCTCTTCTTGACCTCTGTCGTTCCAACCGCCGCGGTTCCTGAGCAATCAAGTCAGCAGCTAGATGATACTAGAGTTACCCCCCAACCTTCTGCTTCACCTGTTTCTCCCTCCTCTCCTTGTTCTTCACTCGGTAAAGTTGATAAAGCTAAAGACAAAGTAACTGAGAAGAAGAAGAAAGGGAAGGAGAAAGAGAATAAAAAGAAGGAGCCAAAGGCGAAAAGGGGCAACCATGCATCATCTAGCGACAATCCACACACTACACCATCCAAACCAAAATCTCCATGTGTCATTTGCAAAGGTGGCCACTATCATCGAGATTGTCCTTGCATCCCTCGGATCTTAAGGGCTGGTCTCCTCATTTGCACAATCCGGTGTCATCAACCTTTGACGATCATGTTGAGAGTACACCGTCAACTAGTGAAAATGAAGTCTTTGGACAAACAGGAAAATGTAAATTTCCTTACAAACTGTGTGAAGGCAATCATGCCGTCCACCGTTGTCCCTTCCTAGACAAAGCTAAAAGAGTCTTGGATGACCGTCCTACTTCACCACTACGGCTTCCTCCTTGGTACAAGAATCTCTTTCCTAGTCCATCGCTAGTTGAAAACCCGACTAATATAACTTTATGGTCGGTTGAAGCATCTATCATTGAAGATAAACCATCTGAATCCATACCAGATGAAAGTCAAAAGGTTGAGGCCGCAGTTGACCCGGTCTTGCCTTCAGAAGGTCCATCTTTAGATGATACAGGGACTGAAGAGAATGAGAACAACACTATTCAAATTCTTTTTGTAAACAGAGACTCTGATGAACATGGGGCCAATCTACCCATTCCTTTACCGCAGGAAGGAATTTCGTCAGGGTCATATCCGGTCGTTTATTCGGTCCCACCTCTGAGCAACCTAGTCGTTTCCTTCGATTGGAATCTAATAGGTAGACCCCGTTTACCGTCTAATGTACCATTCAGAATCATTGTACAATCTTACAGAATGGTCATGGTCGGTACCATCATAGATGAAGGGGCGTCTGTGAGTATCCTCTCATCAACTACTTGGAAAGCACTTGGTTTTCCATTGCTTCTGCCTGAGATGTGAAATCTAACAGGCTTTGATAAAGGAACCAGTCGATCATCAAGGATCCTTCTGCATTTGCCTATAACTTTGAGAGGGAAAACTATGTATTTGAATGTAATGGTAGTCCAAGGACCTTTAGATTATAATCTACTGCTTGGGAGTGACTATATTTATAGCGTGGGAGCCATTATCTCCTCACTCTTTCGAGTAATGTGTTTTTCGCATGAAGGCCGAGTGGTCCAGCTCGTAGATGAGCTTTCATTCCCTGGCTCACAGATAGCTAATAGTGAAATGCCATCTCTAACTGGTCTTTTCACACAAGGAATGTCTCATCAATCTCTAGTCCGTCCACCTGAAGAATGAGAGTAATTCAGTGGCCATGACTGGAACCCAGGGGGCATGTACCCTGGTCTGCCTTGGCTAGAAAACTTCAGGTATAGGGTAGGTTTCCGCATAGTAATATGACTAGTTTGACACACCCATCCATTTAGGAAAATGGGGTTAGACTGGAATAAGCTACCTCCCTTAGAAGGTAGGCCTCTCCTGATAGAACAAATGTTTTGTCTGCAAATTGAAGGATAACCTGGAAACTCTACTTTGCTATACCTAGGGGCATGCAAACCTTTTTGTGCGCAAGTGAAAAGTGGCCAGTGTAACGCTAACTCTATAGTTCCGCTAACTTCAACTACTTAAGTTAGGCGAGTGGTCGAGTCGACCGTTCGCCTTTGCAGGGGCCAAATGGCGCCAACAAAGTAAAGGAAAATTTTTCCTACTTAACCTTAGTAGTTAACTAACCCTTAGGATAGTAGTTGGTCGTTCCTAGCTTACATGCGAGAGGGAGCAGAGCAAAGTTTCGAATGGTGCAAGATCCTTAAATATTGAACCTATCGATGAGGAATCCTTATTATATGACTGGAACGAGCAGTTTTTATGCAAAATTCAAGATCATTAAAAATTAAACCTAAGCAATGAGCAAATGTTCCCCCAGAATTTAAGCTCACTAAAAAATGAACCAACCTCCGTTAAATAACAATTGTGAATGCATTATCATCAGTTTTTGAGCCCTGGTCATGTTCTCGCCATCACCTCCACTGTGTTTAGCCGATCATATGCCTCCATTTGATTGTTTACCCTTTTGAGGAACAATTGTGAAGAGTGATTTTGTTAGCCATCCTTGTGACGCTCTCGTGATTGGAAAATTCCAAACCTTACCTAGAATTAGCAGCTACCCGAAAATATCACTCGTTCATCAAAGATGAGTCTCCTTTAAGCTCTTTTCATTTGACTGATAAAATGTGAAAAGATTGCCGAGTAGTTGGCCTCTCCAGCTCGTTAAAGCTACCGGGAGTGTTATCCCTACTCTATATTTTAATCTTTTTGGACCTGAGGGATTATTACACAAAAATATCAAGTGCTTGTTTTGTTCGGCTCATTAAAACTATCAAAAATTCATCCCTTTCGTACTATTTTATACTTTTTCAGACTTAAGGGATTATATGACGAAAAAGGATTACTAGAGTTTCCTTTCCGTCCCTTTTTAGACTCTCTAAAATTGAAAAAGGACCAAGTTGTCTTTATCGTTAAACTCGTTAAAACCAATAGCGACAAAATTGTCCATGCAAACAAGAACGAGTTTCACTGTCACTAGGATCATTAAAACATAGTGGCGGGTTTGCCTGAAGGGAAAATTATAGAACAAGCATATGTTATCCTCCTCAAGCTTGACAAAAATAAAGAGGTAATGGTCAGCAATGACTGGGGAAAAATTGGGAAGAAAACTTGAAGAAACTTTATTGGTAGCAAGTCACTCTTGAACATGACACTTTCACTCCATCACCGTGATTGAGTCAGGTTGGGTTATTCCATTCACCGGTCATATTACCATTGGTCCACTGTACCATCCATCATTGGGGTTAATGCTACCAATCCATTTCAATGTCGCCGATATGTTCAAGAGAAGTTGATCAGAGTATTCACCAACCCATCTTGTGTCTCATCCATGGCAATACCTTCACGCTTCATTTCTTCATGACCTTCACCATGAACCCTGTATCACCAGATCGTTGTCACCTCCACAAAATTATTTTCTCCATTCTGTGTCATAGATGTGGGATTCATTAAGGCCCTCCTATGATGGGTTACTTCTTGTCGATGACAGCTCATTATACAAGAAGCCAACCCAGGAACAACCCTTTTAGTACTTTGAAGCTTGCATGCCTCAATTGCAAGTTTCTCACTTCTGGTGACAGGTTTACATCAATGGCCTTCGACCGAAAGATTTTACATGGTGTTTGACACCGAGTCCCTTTTTCACACCATGTGAATTGTACTGTAGTACCTTAAAGGTCATCATCATTATCGGTGATTCCTCTTGCGCTTCTTAACAGCTTACATCATTGGTTGGTAATCACGCGATGTCCTTCCATGTTCGACTCCAGAACATTCTTCATGTGGATCGACTTGTACTTTGGGCGAAGATTGGATGAGTTTGAAAACCCCAGATCTAGTTTCATCCATCCGGGCTGCGATATATTCAGGAAAATAAAGACATCAAATGTACATCATTACTGCACAGATGATCATCTGAATCAAAGGATGATGGCTCTACGAGAATCATGAGTCTGCCACACAAACGGTTGTTTGTCCTATGTACATGAAAATGAATTTATATAGCTGAGCATGGGAATGCCCGCCTCAGATAGATCATGAAAATGCTATGAAGATAATGTATTATATTGTTTCTTATTACAGGTCACCTTCCAATTCAAAAGAACCTCGAATCCTCATGATAAAGCATTTCACCCGACATCAAAAGATTTTCAACCTCACGCTTTAGGGGGAAACTGTTATAGACATATTTGGGTACTGCAACCCCAATCACATATTTCCATAAACCAAAGGATTCTGAGTCCCTAAAAGTGTTGTTTCATGCCCTAAAGGAACAAGGTCAGCTAATTACATCATCTCCAATAAGTTCTCCACAGAAAACTGCTAAGAACTGGTCAAAACTGGACCATACAGACTACTCAGTACAGAGGGTGCGATGCATCTCACCTGCTCAATGTAAAAAGTGTGATGCATACTAGAAAGCCCTTCTGTAGGGTGCGATGGGATAGAGTAGACAAATGGCAGAGATAGTTTTCAAGGTGGATGATCATGGAATCTTCCAGAAACTTCTCCTGTGACACTTGCCTCTTTGAATTCACCCAGGGATGAGTAAGAGATCATCAATCTCCAAGTGGAATCAAGAACTATCAGAGAGAAGACAGTAATCAAAATCCCAGAAGCTGACTCACCCCCCTACAATCACCTATATATGGATCCCTCATCCGAGAGATCCAGAGGCTGGAATTTTGTATCTTGCAAGGAAGTGCTATTGGTTTCCTTGTGGAACATCATAGTGTTGGGTGATCTAAGCTTTTCATGAGGTGAAGGAGGGCTTTCATGCTGGGAGGATGACGCTGGGTTAGATCAATGGGTTGTAATCCTCTCTTCTAATCTCTATATCAGTAAATCTATTCAAGTTTCCCTCCACATTCTTGTATGTTTGCTAATATATGCATGTATGTGGTTAATATATATATATTTGGTCCTATATTGTTTATGACTATAGATCTCTGCACTTTGAAGGTATTATGCTTCTTTTACTTTATAGGTACTCTTTGAAGTGGAGTGGTCAAGGGAGGAGCAGCAAAGATCTATCAAAGGGGAGAAAGAACAAGCAAAGAACCAAGCAAAAGATCGAGGTTGTTATTCTTTTCTCTTCTCCTATCTAGTTCTCATAAAGGAAAACAAAAGTAACGTTAATATGTTTGTTTCTAAGATAGCTACCCGTCTTAGTGGGACTAGTAGCTTTGCATAGACACTGAATTTCCCGATAACATGTATGTAATTCATTAGTTTAAAATGTAATATAGAAAGCATGATAGTTTCCCAGTAGGCTGGAATGGTGAATGAAAGAGGCAGGAAATTTGGAGTCATTATTGTTGTGGGGTCCATCCTATAGACTCAAAATGATAAATTATTTACTAGAGAACTTCTCACACAATTGGGATGAAATTTTAGTGATTTAAGAAACTATTAGCATAAGTACATCGAGCCTAGGTGGAGTGACATGAACAGATTGCATGTGAAGACCTTGATTCAAGGATTCACCTATTAAGGTTGAGACTTGGATTTTGGCGATACAGGTAAGGGGGATATAGTAACAATCCTAATTTCTCAAATGAACTTAAAGGTGGTATTCTTAGCTTTACCTTACCTCAATCAAGGGTCAGTTTACTATAAGTGGCTTATGGTGGCACATGATATTCATGTCAAGGAGGCATATTTATCTGGAATATTATATCCATTGTAAAGAGCCTCAAGTGATTGATGTTCACTCGATTTCCCAAGAGTACCAAATGTATCTTTTTATGTTTTTCCACCCTATGGATTTCCACTTTAGATCGAGTCTTTGATATATGAACATGGGTGCATGCTTGTGTTTATCTCTCTCCTGCAGATGTAAAATTCAATAAAATCTAGAGATGTAACAATAGCCATCATCCTAATTAGTGAATTGAACCTAATGTTGAGATTTTTGTATATGTTTCTATAGCAGAGTGGACAGGTTGGTGCCACAGTACAAGCCAACATTTTACTATGCCATGCATGTAAGTTTTCCAAAACAAAGAAAACATATCATAATTAGAAAATAAATACAAACAAATAGAATAGAATAACTATACCTTTTGTGCATTGAAAAAAAAAGATAATCTTCACCAACAATTGTCAACATATGACAACAATTCATGCCTCAATCTGACTTTGTACAAGTTGAATAGCTTCAACTACCAAAGAAAATAACCCAATCATTAACTTTGAACATTATTTTTTATGTTATGTATACAAACTTAAAAAGTGATGTATTGTCCTAGTGAAAATAGTGACATGACAAGTTTGTTTGACTCATAGGACTTGAAATATTAATAAAACAATTACATGACCTTGACTCCTAACTTTTTATGTAGTCTATTGACTAGTATTATAATCTCAATGAACCTACTATATCCTAAAACATGTTAAGACCTTAGTTCTATCTTATACCTACGCTCATTATTGTAATATAACAAGGTTACAAACAACACCTTGTTTGACATAGTGAGCATACTCTCATAAGATGTTTGAATTTGACACTTTATGATAGTGATATATTAATACTGACTTGACAGTTTGACTTATTGTGCAATGACCTTGATATATTAAAATTGAGATAGAAAAAGTGACTTGAACACAACTACTAACTTAACATAGTGAACTTATGAGTTGTAATAGTTGTTAATGAGTATATATATGTAGACATGGCAATGCCTTGGACACCGCTACATTGACATGGTCTTGTGTTAATGTGATAACCATAGTGCATGAAGGAACAACATCTTTGGAATATGTTGTAATACAGAATATTGAGCTATGAAAATATGAATTCATAGACCTAACATTGATGCCTTACAATGATAAGTACTATGATAGGTTTCTTCCTTTGAATTAATTGGTTTGACTATGAGATTGACAGTGACAATGTTGACAAGTATTGTAATGGGACAACAAGTGAAATAGTCCCATGTTGTAAACATGTGTGAGTTGACTACCTCCGCATTGGGAATAATGGAAGTAAGGGGATGGAGTCATTATTTCATATTTATTATATAGGACATGGATTAGTGGTGTGTAATCCTTACATCCCAACACTAATACTTCCAAATTCTACTTAAACTAGTACACATGCGAGGGGACTTGTTGATATCAATTCACTTAATAATTATCCACTTTTGGAGTGAAAATTAATATATTATTATTTAATTTGGTAATTAGGAAGAGTATTTATTTCGAAATATCCAAAAGGTGACATGTAGGGATGTTGAGTAATCCTTTATTAAAATTTGTGTTGACAAAAAGGAAAGGATGCCACATAGGTGGTTAATAATGACTAATTTTAGGAAACTATAAAATATAAGTTTTTTTTGAGAGGTTATATTGCTAGAATTATATATTTTTCATATAGATGAGACCTCCATGGGATTTTTTTTTTGGATGGGGAAATAGCATTATATAGAAATACAATTGAACTTTTATTAAAGTATAGTGAATTTTGAGTCACTATGTTAGTTATCTCTAGAAGGAGGTTGAGTAATTAAAAACTAAACTTCCTTGTCAAAGGATGAAATGCATAGTAGATGAGAAAAACCATCTACTAAAACATATTGTGTTGTCTTTTATATTCTAGTTCTTTGTTGATCTCGTATAATGCAGTGTTCTTAAAGGAAAAATGTTTTCCCTGAGTGTGGTTGGCCAACCCATCAAGCCAACCCCATAAGAGTCACTTGAACCCCACCAAAAGACTATATAAAGGAGAGGTATTGGACCTCATTCAAGTCACAAAAGTAATTTGGTCTCTTCAAGAATTCAGAGGAAAATTCAGAGTGAGAAAGAGGTGAAGGATATCTAGGAAATCAACGAGGTTTATTTGTTTGGATTTTGCGTCAATTATTTGTTTGGAAAGCTATGACATATGGGAACAAAGCTATCTCTAATAAGATTTTGAGCTAGAGAAAAGAAATAGACCAAGTTATAGAGAGAAGCATTGTTGTTTGGGTGGATAGCATATCCTTTAATGAGTTGTCTTGATCAAAGGTCTTGGAATTCTTCCTTGAATTTCTATAAGAAGAGAAGTTTTTTGGTTTTTCCCTTATGGAGGGGTTTTTCCTTGGCTTGGAGCCTATTTATGGTGTTATCGTTTGCATTGTGATTTTCTTTATTGGAATTTTATTGATCATAAACACAAAATGATGATGACGACAATGAATTAACATTATATCACAATAATTGTCAATATAAGAAGATACAACATTATAGAAGAAACCCTAACTCAGTTTTCCCTAGTTTTTTTCAACATCTATGACTTGGAAGTTTTGCAATGTAGAATTTTTTTTCTTGAAATCAAATGAAATGCAAAAATAAATCATGAACATGGTGGCCAAGTGCTTGATGGGATAAAGTTGAGTGTGTAGTCTAACGAGGTGGAGGAGTTGCCTAGAAAGATATGGAAATTCTGGTCATATTTAGAGAAAATCCGATAAGGATTTTTGTAAATCCAAGTTATAATTGTTAAACTTCAAAACATTGGGTTTCCTAGATGCTTTTGATGATGTTGAATCCATTTCCAATATCAAAGATATGATTCAAACACTGCCTCTACAAAAAAATTTGAAATTTGTTTACCCAGATTCTCGCCACTTTTGGTCATCCGGGAAATTCCTGCGCCTCGTATATGACTCCAACCCTACTCAATCTTTCCAAGGTAGATATGGGAATGAATGTAACAACAAAACAAAGGAACTAGGAGAATTTATGTGTGATAAATAATTAATAAAATAGAAGAAAAATTATACCATTGCATTATGCCCAATTAATAGAGTAATAATTTCTCCTATTGCCTTACATGAAAAATGATGGTTGATGGTATTTCACTCAAATACAAACACAATTATCAAAGAAAGACAAATACTACATGATTTTGTTTCATGGAAAAGTTAGTTATTTCTTATAACACTTTATATAACTCCCACTTTCCAAGACATACAACAAAAATATCAAACAAATTCCATTGTCTCACCTCAACCCTTACCATTTTGAGCTATTTTCTTCAGATAGTTGTTCCACTTTAGCATTCGAATTGAAACTAGTTGTCCTAGACATATTCATGAGACCAATGAGGGAAAATTAGATTAAATTTGAGGAAACATTAAATTTAATTGGATGAATAAACAATAGCTAAAAGGACTTGTGCACATTAGTACCTGAATGAGCTCCTCTTGGTTTCAAGAATAAGTTATTGGAGTATTTTAATCTTGGAGCAAGCCTCCATACACTCGATGAAGCAGCAACGAAGTCAAGATTGACTTTGTTGTTTCTTTGTTGGATTGAGGGTGTTTTGCTCCAAGATTATCCAAATCCTAATTTATTCTCTACTGAATAGGGCCAAACACATGAAGGTGGAAGATCTCATGGCCCTTCTCCCCCCACCCCGCCCCCCCACATCCCTCTCAATTCCTCAATACCTAATCTATCTACTATATTAGAAATAGTTGAAAGATAGATATTAAGATAGATAAAAAAACAAATATTAAACATTCATTCATTCATTCGTTTGTAAGTCCACAATATATTTCATCTCAATAAATTTTATCATAAAAAATATGTTTACATAATATTAAACAAGGTTATGTGCATAAAGAGATGTAAACCAATTATTTATTAACATATAACATACATTCATTAATTCATTAATGATAAACACAAAATACTTCATCTCAAAAGAATTTATAATCAAAAATATGTTTTCATAATATGGTACACGACGTTTCTAATGATATAACTAGTATGATCATTTATTTTTATTTTTCTTCATTTCTGATGCCCTAGTCGTGTAATCATGACATTTCGAGGCTATTACAAAAGAGGTGGATCATCAGTTGTAACCAAAAGGAATTGTTAAATTGATATTTTTTTATTATTATTTACTAATAAAAATAGCATTAGATTTTTCGTTACCTCATGGATTATTTGGCACTGTTCGAATGGACGCTATATTTTCTATTATATTTATTGTAACTAATCTAGATATTGGTTGCATTTTCTAACCGATATTAGTCTAATAGAATTCTAACATATATTAATTGTCAATTCACAATAGTTTATGATTATGATGAAAATTTAAGTATATGTGAGTGTAATGTCCATGATGGGATGTATGAATTATCCTCTGCACATTGCCCATTAATGATTATAACCTTGAATGGGTTAGCACTAGTTTGTCATCACTATCTAAAAATGAACTTGTAGATGAATTTTTACCATGTCTATCATCACCACTTCACACTATCTCATAGATGACCCCTGCTACAAATTATATGCATGAATTTCTGGCAGGCCATCCCCTCTAACTAACCTATGATTGATTTTGAGAACAAGTGAATAAAGTTCAATTTATAAGTAGGGGATTTTGTCAACAAAGATCGATTAATTCTCCTTTATTCACTTGTTGTCACAATCAATCATTGGATAGGTAGAGGGGATGGCCTTCCATAAATCCATGCATATAATTTGTAGTATGGGTCATCCATTAGATAGTGTGAAGCGACGATGATAGAAATTGTAAATTTTCATCTGCTGGGTGATTTTGAGATGATATGGTAGACCAATGCTAGCCTATTTTAGGTTATAATCATTGACGTACAATTTGGGGAGGATAATTCATATGTGCCATCATGGAAATTACACAGATATGTATTTAAATTTTCATCATAATATAAAAGTGTTGTGATTAGTCATTGAAGCGGGAGTAGATAGGACCTAAATTAAGAGTGTGGTCACAAGTACAAAATGGATAATTGATTACTAAAAAAAAACTAAAATCTTCATATAAATGACCATTTTTCAGTCAGTGACCAATAGTAGCTAATTTACAATATCTTATAACGTGACCAACGTTTAGTCATTTTTACCTTAGTCATTAATTGGTTTCCTCAATATTACCATCTAGTAATATATTTAGTCATTAATTTGGTCATTAACTTTTTATTGATTTAGTCATTAATTTTTGCAATTAATGACCAAATATACAATAAAATATATTACTATATGAATCCTTGAAAAACGAATTAATGACGAAAGAAATATGACCAAAATGTTGGTCGTGTTATAAGATACTGTAAATTAGCTACTAATAGTCATATATATGCAAATTTTAGTCATCAATTAAAACCAATTAATGACCAAAGAAATATGAATAAATTTTAGTTGTGTTATAAGATATTGTAAATTAGCTACTAATAGTCGTATATATGAAAAATGTAGTCATCATTTTAATAAAAAAAATTATCATTTATAGTCGTCATTTATCTTTTTTTTTGTATTTTTATATTCATTATATAAACGATTGATTTAGTAGTTTCTATTTATTTCATTTAATTTCATTCATAATCATTATAAACAACTGATTTAGTAGTTTCTGTTCATTTAATTTAATTTAATTCATAATCATTATAAATGACTAATTTAGTCACATATTCATTTTATTTGTGTTCATCATTAATTAATATAAACTACTAATTTAGTAGTTTTGGATTGATTTTATGTGTTCATTATTAATCAACATAAATTAACTAGTATGATTTTGCGACTAGGTTTTTAAAAAATGCTATACAATGTGCATGTTTATCTAATATGATAATTACAACACTAAATAATATCTAGTGGAGATAAAAATAATTTCAACCATATAAATTTTATTATATAAAATATCAAGTATTACAATATGAGTTTCCAACTTAATATTGGTTGGACTACAATTTACACATGAAATATTGTTTCATCATTTCAAAACATTATCATTATGTTGCCAAAGCATGCCAAGTGAATTCACGAACTCTAAAGTTTTTACCATCAATCTCCATGAGTGTCTTATGTTAGATATTAGCTCTAAGTGTATCACTAGTCATATTCTCTTCTCTCTCTCATTTTACATTTGTCCAGTGTTATTCTTTTCCTCTTTCTTCAATTGTATCCTATTACCATCAATATTAAGTTCCTCTCCTGAAAATGAAATAAAGTACAATGCAGAGTATAAGACATCAAAGCTGATGAATACTTGAATCGTCAACGTTTCAAATCCCAACCGGGATCCATCATCAGGACCTTTTCAATGTTGATAGTAGAAGAGCTTAAGTGAGGTATTTAAATAGTTATGAAGAGAGAAGGATGAGATGAATGTCGGCTTATTCAAATAATATTAATTTTGATTAATTACTGATGAGTTAATTTATTAATTTAAATATGATTACAATAGTAATAATATTATTAATTATAAATTAGGATGTGACAAATGTCTCTAAGACTGGATCTGCTTGCAAGATTTTGAACTGGAGCTCCCGCGTCCCTGCAACCTCGTCATGTGCAGCCCTCCGCAGCCTCCCGCCTGGCAGCCCCTACTGCTGGGCCTCTAGTCTTCCTCCCCGGCACCCCTGCAGTCGGGCTCTGCCCTCCTCCTCTAGCCAGTGCTGCGACTGGCTCCCTTCTGGCCTTTCCATGGCTTGGATTAACCCCTCCTAGATGCAAGATAATGAAGACTAGGCTGAGATATTTGCCTCTCTCATTTCTGAAAATGCTACCATTTGAAACAAACCCACAGCTTCAAAGTTCGTCAAGAAACTGGCTGACATCCCAGAAATCTCCCTTCCCCCTAGTGTCCCAAGGAAGGAAGCGATCTCTCTAGCAGAGAGAGGTCTGGTTGGATAATTTACTAGCCTGTGGCCCTCTCCCAGAGCTGTACAGAAATGGGTGGAGCACAACTGGAATGAAAACATCCAAGGAAAACTTGCAATAAGATTTTGTGGAAGGGGTTACTACACATTCCTCTTTGAAACCAAAGAAGACCAGAATATCATCTTCAGAAATGGTCACTACTTCATGGATTCGAGAGGTGTCTATCTGAACAGATGGTCCCCTAACTTTGACCTAGAAATGGATACACCTAATGCAGTCCAAGTTTGCATTTGCCTGCCCCATCTCCCTCTTCATTGCTGGGGAGATGAATCGGTCAAAGCCATTGGGAACGCTGTCAGAAAATACATCGACAGTTGCGAACCAAGGGACAACATGCAAGCATGTGCAAGGATCTGTATTGAAGTCAACTTACGAAAGGGCCTTCTGGAAGCAATCAAGATCAAAGTGGACCAATGGACCCATATTTAGGAGATGGACTATGAACAAATCTGATTCAAAGGTAAGGTATGCCATGAATATGGTCATTTTGCTAATAGGTGTAGTAAACTAAAAGAAAATGAAATGAATGAAAATGCTGAAGCCAGTGAAGACACATGGGAACAAGTCAAAAAAAAAGAAAGCAAACCCCAAACAGTCTGGCCGAAAACCAAAGCCTACCCCAGAAATCCAAGCTGCATCCTTCTCCCCCCCCATCTTGACTCAGCCATTACCCTCTACATCAAACCCCTTCAAGTCCTTGGAGGAAGAAGATCCCTCATCCCCTCACTCTCCTCTTGATCCCCAGGAGCCCCCTCTCCCTGAAAGCCAATGCCAAGACACTATAGAATCCTCATTGCCTCTTACTATTTCCTCTCAGCCTCTTCTTAATCCTCCCCTCAACAGAATTACCAGAAGCTCATCTAAAGATCATGGGGGTTCTAGTGAACCCTCCAAGAAACTTGGCCCATGCAGGAAATCTGATAAGCAACACAGGGATGAGAACGCGCAAAAGGACATACCAATGGGAATGCAGACACCCATATAAACTTATATCCTGGGACAACATGACAAAGAAGAAATCAACAAGGACCAAGGGGGGTGAGCACCTCCCCGCACACCACATATCCAATGATGAAAATATTATCTTGGAACATCAAGGGACTTGGACACCCGTCTAAGGTAGCAGCCCTAAGAGATCTTATCATTTCTAAGAAACCTGGAATTATTATGTTACAAGAAACAAAATGAAACCACAAGGAAATGAGTTAAGTCATTGAGCAGTAGAGACAGTATAGAGGAAGCATTAATGAGGTAAGAAGAGCCTCAAGAGGAATAGCAACAATTTGGAATCAAGGTATATGGAACTATATTTTGGAAACAATAAATAAACATTGGATCAAAAGAACTCTGGAAAATAAAGCAGATCAGCAAGCCATTATCATCTACAACATCTATGTGCTGAATCACTGTAGAGATAAGGATAGTTGTTGGCATGATCTAAAAGACAGTTTGGATGCAGAAGAGAACACTAACATTATTCTAGGAGGTGACTTTAATTTAATCCTCCATGCCAATAAGAAAAGGGGAGGCAGTTTTACACCTGATCCATATAGAATACAGTTGGAAAATATCATGCAGGAACATGATCTTATGGATGTCCCTCCAAAAAATCGTTGATACACCTGGAACAACCGCAAGATGGGTGCTGGTAACATCATGGAGTGATTGGACATAATTCTCATCAATATTACACTTCTCTATGCTTTCTCCATCGAATATGCTAACATTCTAACATGCTCTGCCTCCGACCACTTCCCAATAACTCTAACGCTGGAAAATCATAGGCCACTTGGGCCCATCCCATTCAGATACAGTTCTTTGGAATGATATACCAGCAATTGCAGGAACTGTATATAGCTCTTGTATCCAACACGTGGAAGGCTCTTCCAGTTTCATTTGTGAAACAAAACTATGGAAAACAAAACAAGCCATCAAAGAATGGACTAAAACAAAGTATCAAGAACCAAAGAAGGTAAAAAAAGAAATTAAGAACAATTTGGAGAGTATCCAAAGAGAAATAGAGGAAAATGGCCTTTCCCAAGAGAACAAACAGTAGGAAAATGAACTCTACTTACAGCTATACCGAGTTAACAGAGAAGAGGAAACAAAATGGAGGCTCAAGTTGAGACAATTATGGTTACAAGGGGGTAACAAGAACTCACCTTTTTTTCACAAGCAAACAATAGCCAGAAAGATAAGAAATAATGTTAGCTCCATCCTAGATGTAGAAGGTGATAGACAAAGCACTCACGAAGCCATTCGAAGAGCTGTTACAGATCACTATCGGGACTTGCTAACTGAAACAAAGGAAGCAGAGGATTATAGAGATTTATTGCAACATCTCCCAACAGGGATAACCAGGGAAATGAATGAAATTTTAAGCAAGGAGATAGATGAGGAGGAAATCAGGAGATCAATCTGGACTCTGCAACCTGGTAAAGTCCTGGGACCAAATGGCTTTCCCATCTACTTTTATCGAGCATTCTAGGGAATTATTAAAAAGGAATTGACAAAAATGCTCAATTGGATCCAACGAAAAGGAAAAATAGGAGGATATGCCAATGCTACTCATCTAGCACTCATCCCCAAAGAAAATAGGCCATCTTCCTTTTCTTGTTTCAGGCCCATATCACTCTGTAACTCCTATAAAATCTTGACAAAAATCATTGCTACCCACCAAAAGCCTTTGCTCCCTTCTCTCATTTCCGAAAATCAAAGGGGATTCTTAGCCAACAGACAAATAACTGATTCCATTTTACTTGTGCAAGAAGTCATCCACTCGAGTCAAACCAGAAATGAGAAAGGGTTTATCCTCAAGCTTGATCTGGCCAATGCATTTGACAAAGTGAGACACTCCTTCCTCTTTGCAGCTTTGAAGAAGATTGAATTTGATGATCTCTTTCTCAACCTCATTTGAGCCTGCATTTCACAGCCATGGATATCCCCTCTTGTATATGGAGGACCTAGAGAAGCTTTCTAATCCTCTAGAGGCCTCTGACAAGGTTTCCCCCTCTCACCTTATCTCTTCATTCTAATGGTTGAATCCTTTAGCAGAGCATTGGACTTCAGTCGGATGGTTGGCTTAATCATATGAATAAAATTTTGGGATGGGGTCAAGAACATAGATCATTCACATTTTTTCAATGACACCCTACTGACTGGAGGGGCCTCCACCACAATAGCCAAGCGCTTCAAATCTCTCCTTGACAAATATATGAGCTACTCTGGTGGAATGGTAAATAATTTGTAAAGCTGCATATATGGCTAGAACACAACATTACAGGTGCTTCACAATATCTCCAATATCTTTGGAGTCAAATGCAAGTATGATTGGACTCACATCTCTTACTTGGGCATGCCTGTAAGTGCTAGACCTTTGAGAGCAGAAGTCTGGGACACAGTAGTTGACAAAATGAAAAGAAAAGTGCAGCAGTGGGGATCTATTTGGCTCAACCCAGCTGGTCGCCTCACTCTTCTTAAGTCAGGTATATCTTCTCTTCCCCTATATCATTTTTCTCTTCTCCAAGCTCCGGCCTCCTTCCACAACAAAATGGAAATCGTCCTTCGCCAATTCCTATGGCAGGGGTGGAAATGATAAAAAGAAATTCAACTTGATTAATTGGAAGAAGGTGATACATCCCCAACACCAAGGAGGTCTTGGAATTAGATCTCCTAAATTTCTCAATTTAGCCTTTCGAGGAAAATTTCTCCGGAGACTCATTACTGGACTCCTAGCATGGTTGAAAAAAGTTTTGGAAATTAAATACCTCAATTTTCCTAGACAACAGCTTCTTGATTGAGATATTCCCAATAGAGAATCCTCCAAAATTTGGCAATTATGCAGGATAGCAATTCCACTAATCGCTCAAAATAATTCAAAAATCCCCAAGGGAGGTGCAAGCATCAATATTGGAGCAGACATAATCATGGGTTAGCAACCAATAAACGGACATGGGGGAGTCCACCCTATCCTTTCCTTTTTTGAAAGAACAAGCATTCATTACCTGGACTAGATCTCCCAATGGGATCCTCACACCCTTCTTTGGTCAGGTTGGGCCTTCCCAGCCATACCCAGTAGTCTTAACGCGAGTCTTTCTGTCCTTCAACCCCATTTTCACAATATAGCCTCTCTCAAAAAGAACAATCTTGATGGGTTTCATTGGGACGCATCTGAATCCTCTTACACCATCCAAGCTGCTCACCATTATATTTGCAACATCAACTATCCCATGCCAAGTTGGCACCAGTGGAAGGTGGTTTGGAAATCCGAGGCAATTCCAAAAATCAAGTTTTTTCTCTAGACCCTCCTCAAAGGGAAAGTCCTCACGGGCAAAAATTTGCAAAAGAGTGGAATTAAAGGCCCCTCTCGTTTTCCTAACTGCTTAGTTGCTAAAGAATCAATGCATCATCTCTTTATTGAATGCCCTTTTGCCATAAATTTCTGGAGGAATTTGTCTCATAACAATCAAATCCCATGGAACACCCAAAACACTATAGGATAAATTCTTTACAAATGGAAAAAAACTACCCTTGGCAGCACAGGAAAAATAACACAGTGAAGAGAGTCTGGGACATTCCTCCCCACAATATGCTATGGAATATTTGACTGGCACAAAATTGGAAGGTTTTTAAGCATAAGGACTCGACTGTTAGAAGCCTTTGCACCATGGCAAGGAGTCTTGCCCTTGAGATCATCTTAGTTAAGAATCCAAGAAGTATAAATGTCAATGAACTCAGCATAGAAGAACGCATTTTCATTGGACACCTGTTAGACCAAAACACCAGTAATTAGAAGGGCAATGCTGCTAGAAACAAAAACAACAATGTTTCCCCTAACTAGAAGATCAGGCTAAAAGAGGAAGAATTTGTAGGTTGGCTTAAAAACAACAATAGGCATTATCTCTGTTTCGATGGGGCCTCAAAGTTGAATCCCGGGGTAGTAGGGGCAGGAGGAGTTATTTTTAATGCTAATGGGGATAACATACTCTCATACGAGTGGGGTCTTGGCCACACTTCCAATAATAGAGAAGAAGCCCTCGCCCTTTACCAAGGTCTTATCCAACTTGGGAAGCTTGGTATAGACACAATCACAATATTGGGAGACTCGGCGATAGTTGTCAGTGCAATGGTTCAGAACAGGGATCTTCCCAATGCTCTCCTTCAGTAGATTATCGGACGATGCCAAATTTTAGGACACGCCATGAAAAATGTGCGCTACTATCATGTTTTACGATCACTCAATAAAATTGTTGACAGTCAAGCCAATAGAGCTTGTGCCAGATCACTGGGTTGCCTTATCTGCAATGGCGTGGAATCATTCCAGCGTATACCATAATGAAGAGACCTCCTGGAACCAAACAACATCTGAGCTCATCCGATATACCTTTGGTTTCTGTTGTTCCTTTTCCCCGAACGAATAGCAGAAATGGAACAGCAGAAAAAACAGAACAACAAAAAAGGAACAACAGAAAAGGAATAGCAGAAAAAAACGGAACAACAGAAAAAACGGAAGAACAGAAAAGGAACAGGAGAGAAGAAAAACGCAGCTCGAACAAGTTCATCAAGCATGAAGCAAGTCAACGGCGATGACAAACCTGAAGAGTCCACTGCTCGACACATCAGCCACAGTAATATAGATTGATATGCTTTGTAAATGATGTTATTTACTACTGCAGTTTGTTAGGATTTACATTTGGTCTTTGGTTTTTAGAAGCCCAAAAGGCAGGAATAAGGAGGAATTTTGTTTAAGCTATATCTCCTTCTTCCCTAGCTCTTCTTGGCACCTCAGCATGTATTTCAGGATCTTAGTGTCCCTCTTTTTTTTCAGATTTATAATAGCAACCGAATTTGTCAATATAAATATATATATATATATATATATATAATATATATAATTAGGGTGTGAAATATTTATTAATATTTTT
>APFE031704747.1:0-35879 GCA_000404065.3 Pinus taeda | reverse complement strand
ATGAATTATTATTTATTATTTTTTGTATTATTTTATTAGATTTAAATATATATGTATATATTATTAATTTAAATTAATTAATTAGTTAGTTTTTAAAACTAACCATGAATTTATTTTTTACCTAATTTAACTTTTTTTTTTCTCGGTAAAAGTTATGCTATTTCTATTAACTGGTAAACATAATAAAATTACAAGAGGGGCTAGCTGCAGGAGCCTGCACTTCAAATATTTTACAAAATTTCCCCATTACAGAAGAGCTGGGGAATCTCATCAAAACTAACAGCCAGATTAACAGAGCAAACAACCAAATACATTGGCATTACAAAGATACTGAGAGAGAGAGTACAGAAGCTAAGCATATGACCAGAACTAGTAACCCTGGACCAAGACACTAACATATGCCGCGGCAAGTAGGAGCTCAAAACTGGGCCATGCTTCCAAAGCAGCATCCCAAAAACCAAAAAGAGCAAACTGAGGAACCACCTGTTCATTTGTCCTCTTCCTCCTGTGTCTCCTCGGCTTGCTGACATGTGTCGTCGTGGCTAAGCCCATCTTTTTCATTCAACACGTTGCCCTCCTGGGTTCTTTTGGTGGTGCCAGCGTCGGGATCCAAAATCAGGTTGATGCAGTCACTCAGGGGAGGAATTAGGGAAGGCGAGTTGACCTGAATCATTGGTTCAGCGTCCCTCTTGGCGGCCATGGAAATTTGGGCGGAGGAACGCTCATTGCTATGGGAAGAATTGGGGTCAATGCATGAGATAGGAGGCACCTGGTTGATTTCCTCTGTCATTAGGATGGTTATCTGGGCTGATATCAGAGGGCGGTTCAGATTGCTTTGAAATTTAAAATGGGTGGATTGGAATGCACTGTTGGGAATCGGATGGCGAGTGGGGTTACTGGCAGGAGGATCCTCAGGGGAAGAAGTGAGGTTAATGGTGGTGAGTAGTGGAGTGGGCTGAGGGCATGAGGAGGGTCGTTTACTGCTACCAGGTCTTTCCCCGGAGCGAGAACGTTTCATAGGTCGCTTCATGGTGCAGACAATGACTATAACCTTAACTGAAACAGTGCGGAAGCTGGAATTGTGCCTCAGAGAAACCGACGGCCCCGAACCGAAACAAAAAGCAAAACAAAACACAATGGAAACTCGAAACCGAGAGACAGAGCCTGTATAACTGAAATGACAGTGAATGGCGCACTTACCCCAGGTCGTCGAAGGAATTCCGGAGCGAAGAACGCAGGAAAAGTGGAAGGGCTGCCAATTCGAGCCAGAACCAGCTCGAATTTCCCCTCTGAGGCGTGACTCCCTCTCGGCCTCACCCACAATTCTCAAAACAAACCGAATAGAGTAATCCTCGACCAAATGCATAGTGGAAATATCACTGAGTATCTGCATGTAAATAATGCTCTGCAGGCTGCGTTGGGCTTCGGCCACCATTAATGGCGCTGTCCTGCGCTGTCCCATACCCATTAAAACATTCCTCCCACCTCCGTTCTGACTCTGGGGCTCCACACTGGAGATCAGGTGGCGACACCATGCGTAATACCTGTGCATGAATGCCATTTAAGGCAAGACAATCACCCGGATCTGGGAGCTCTTCTGCAAGCTCAGGTTTCTCCTTTTGTATATGATTGTGGAAATATTTCAATTGGGAATCCAGAAGGATTGTTGCAGGATCTACGGTCAGAAGAGGTCTACCACAATCCACCCCCACATTGGCAAGGAAATCCACAATTTTGTTCCCATCTCTTTTGATGTGGGTGAAATAGATCGCTCTGTTGTTGTTGATCCATCTCTCCATATGCATTAGTCTTTGAGCCAATCTCCAACTATTGCAGATTTTGGAAGAGGAGGAGCCCTAGAGAAGCTTCGTAGCCATATGAATACGAATTTGGGAATCTCCCTCCAAAATGAGCGGGAAAAGGTGTCGTTCTTGAGCAATTAGGAGTCCTTGCCAGAGACCTTATAATTGAGCCGAATTGTTGGTATCCCAGCCATGATAACCCAAGAAGATTGTGATACTATTCCCTGTGTGATCTCTAATTAATCCGCCGAATCCTGAGTGCCCCGGATTTCCCTTAGAAGCCCCGTCAAAATTGAATTTGTACATATCTTTTGGGGGCGAGGACCATTTCCCTGGAGGTGACCCATTAGAGGGCCTGGTTCCTTTAGTTATCCGATCTTGCTTTCTATGAAATTCCCAGTTGTTCCAGATTGATTGTTCCTGAGGGAGAGTGGGGAGATCATCTTGGTACCACGTTTTTAGGGAGATGGTTTCTTCAATGTTGTTTTTTATGGTTAACCATAACTCATCCAGGGATTTGAATTGGTTTTTGAATATTCTGCCATTTCTCTCTTTCCAGATGGTCCAAGTGACGAAGCCAGGGATGAGCTTCCATATGTAATTGAGAATCTTGCTTTGATAAGGGTGAGGGTCCCAATTGCTTATGGTAGCCATTATGTCCCCATTCGCACCTGTCTCTTTCTGACTACGAAATTGAATTTTTTGCTAGATATTATATGCTAGTGGGCAATGATACCAGAGGTGTTCAATGGTTTCTTCTTCTTTTTTGCAATTGAAGCATATGGAGGGGCCAATGAAATTTCTTTTCCTCAGGTTATCCCAGGTTAGAACCCTTTTGTGGCAGAGGAGCCAGAGGAAGGTAGAGATTTTCGACCAAGTGGAGGAATCCCATATCTTGTTCCATATCTTGGCAGGCCTGGAGTGATCTTTAATTAGAAGATTGTAAGCCTCTTTTGTGGAGTATGCTCCTTTTTCTTCGCAACCCTATCTGAGAATATCTGTTCGTTCTGAGCTTTGTATTTTCCTTTTTTCTAATTCTATGTCTAGATTTTGTTGTTCTTGTTCCGATCCATTAGCTATGATCTGAGAAGCTTTGTGCCATGTTCTGATGGCATGTTGAGCCGTGGTATTCCAGAGATTTCCAACCGTTGTGGGGGGATGGAGATCCATTTCCCCAGGCACCATATTCGGGAAGAGGTCTCTTAGCTTGGGCAACTGTTGCCATGAGTCGTCCCAAAAACGAGCTTGGTCCCTGCTTTTTACCTCCCAAAAACTATGTTGTTGGATAAGGTTCCTGTGGATTTTTTCGGATTTCCAAATAATTGAGCCATTGCTTAGCTCAGATATTCTGACAAGCTCCTCTCTAGGACAATTCCCCACATATTTGGCTGTCCATAAGGTAGTCCAAGGGGTGGAAGAGCCCGAGATCCATCTGCACCAGATGCGAGCTCCCATGACCGCATTGCTATGAGTGGGATCTCTCAACCCAATGCCACCTCCTTTTTTGGGCAGACATGCTGTCTCCCATTTGACTAAAGCCCATTTACGGTGAAGCCCCTTGCTGCCCCATAGGAAGGATCTTTGGATGGATTTGAGCCCTTTGAGGACCCATTTAGGGGCCGAAAGGATGGAGAAGAGGTAGAGGGGCATGGCCTGAAGGATAGCTTTGATCAGGACTAGACGGCTGGCCATGTTAAGGGATCTGTGGGTCCAGGAAGACAGTCTGGTTTCGAGCTTTTCTAAGAGAGAGTTCCATATTGCATGCTTCAAGCTGGAGGCAATGAGGGGGGCTCCCAGATATGTGGATGGTAGCCTGGCAGAGGAAAATTGAAGGATTCGTAGAATGGTAGATTGAATAGTAGAGGGGGTGTTAAAAAAGAAGATTTGGGACTTGGACTGATTGATAGTTGCCCCTGAGGCTTCTGAGAAGTCAGCTAAAAGGGTTTTGAGCTGCCTAGCCTCTTGGACAGAAGGGTGCCCATAGAGCATGGTGTCATCTACAAATTGCTGATGAGTAGCTGCAGGGGTGTTGTGGATGGCTATACCTTTGAGGAAATGTGTTTGTTGAGCATGCTTGATACTTCGCCCTAGACCTTCCGCTGCTATGATGAAAAGGAAGGGGGATAGGGGGTCCCCTTGCCTGATGCCTTAGGAAGGATGAAAGGTTTCATAGGGGATGCCATTGATTAGAACCGAAAAGAAGGAGGAAGTGAGGAGGCTCATAATCCAGCGAACCCATGAAGTATTGAAACCAAATGCCAGTAAGATCTTTTCCATGTAATTCCAACTGAGGCTATCAAAAGCTTTTGAGAGGTCTAGTTTGAGAAGCATACCTGGTTTCTTGGAGGTCTTCAGGGAGTGGATGATTTCATGCGTGAGGATGATACCATCCGTAATCTGTCTCCCTTCCACGTAGCCGGATTGTTCCGGCGAGATGATCAGAGGTAGCAAAAGCTTTAGTCTTGTGGCGATGATTTTGGAGATGATTTTATAAATGATGTTGCAGAGAGCAATTGGTCTTAATTTGTCTGGTTTGTAGGGCTTCTCTACCTTAGGAATCAGAGCTAGGAAGGTGGCATTTATACCTGGAAACATCCATCGAAGTGTGTGTGATTCTTCCACTACCTGCCAGACTTCATTCTTTATGGGATCCCAGAAATGGTGGAAAAAGTTGGAAGTGAAGCCATCCGAACCTGGCGCTTTGCCTGCTTTTAGTAGCTTAACTGTGGATTCCACTTCGTGGAGATCGATAAGCTTGAGGAGCATTTGATTGTGCTGATCGGATATTAGTTTGGGAATTTTGCTGGTGATGTTTTGAATAGATTGGGACCGATCAATGCTTGGTTCTTTGTGCACCTGCTTGAAGTGATTGAGAAGTTCAGCCTCGATCTCTTCGTGCTTCTCAAGTTTAGCTCCCTGCTCATTTTGAATGTGAGTGATATTATTGTGCATTCTGCATTGTATTGTAGTATTGTGAAAGAATTTGGTGTTTTTCTCACCCTCTTTGAGCCACCGAATTCTTGATTTTTGCTTCCATAAAACTTCTTCCTGTTTTTCTTTTTCCATTAACTCTTTTTCAAGGGTTTTTTCTTGGTCCGCTAGATCATTGGATCTGCCCTAAGTGATGATTTTTTGCTGCAGCTGCCTCATTTCCTGTTCAATGTTTGCCTTCCCGTGATGAATATTGCCAAAGGTGGTTCTATTCTAGTACTTGATTTTACCTTTGAGATGCTTGATTTTTTGTTGAAATTGGAACATTTTGGAGCCTGGAGGAGGATGAAAGCGATTCCATTCAGTGCTTACGAATTGATGGAAGTCAGGATGGGATAGCCAAAAGGCTTCAGAGCAAAAAGGTCTGCGGGTATTTTTCCCCGGTCGAGACCAATGGAGGGAGATGGGCCAATGGTCTGAGCCAGTAAAGGGCAAGATAGAGGTAGCAAAATCCCCTCCAAGATGAATGGCATTATCTGAGAGAAGAAATCTATCTAGCCGAGAAGCAATGTGCAAGTTGCCGGCTTGTTTGTTGTCCCATGTGAAATTGCCATTATTGAAAGGGAGATCAATGAGCCAATTATTTTGTATAAAGTCCAGCAAGAGAGTTCCATCCTGTGAATTTCTGCCCTTGCCTCTTCGTCGTTCTTCCATTCTTGTGATCATGTTAAAATCTCCTCCAGCAATCCATAGAGTGAGAGATCTATTTTGATTAAGTGCCGAGATGGAGTCGAGGATCATTTCTTTTTGACGAGTGTCCTGTGGGAAATAAACATTAGTTAGTAGTCCATATAGATTTGTTCCTAGAATGTGAAAAGTAGCTTGGAGAAAGCTCCTGTGCGCATGGAAATTGGTGAGCTCCACTGCTCTCGAATCCCATATGATTGCAATTCCTCCTGAGGCACCATTTGCATCGACTGTTGTGTTGTAGCTTCCCGGCCAAAATTTCTTAGCTAGCTTGTCCAACATTGCAGTATCACATTTTGTTTCTTGCAAGAAGATAACCTGAGGGCTTTCTTGCTTTATCATGTTTTTGAGTAAACGGGTTTTCCTGGGACCGTTCAGCCCTCTAATATTCCAGGAGATTAACTTCATTGGTGATATCAGGACTGAAGTACTTAGTTAACTTGTAGTATCTGCCAGAATCCACTAAGGTCTGCCCTACCTTGATTGTTCTTTGGAGGAGAGTTTTCCTACCTCGCTTTTTGATGTCCTTGACAATGAGGCGCCGGTCCCAAGGGATGTCGGTTTGGATTCCCAACGATTTTTGCCTTTGAGCTCTTGATAAGACATCTTCCAAGTTTTTTAATTGTCCTGCTGGAATATTATCAAAATTGTTTGTGGTGCATGCCTATTCCAGTCCCGGGAGATCCAGATCCCCTATGTCTATTGATTCTGTTTCTTCATCCATGAAACTAGAATAGTCTTGGTCTTCCATAGGTTCTTCCTCTATGCCGATGCCTAATAATGGATTCTCCATTGGTTTATCCCCTTGGTCCATTGAGGTTGACGCTTCCTTGCCCTTGGTATCTGATTGAACCCTGATGGATTCTTCTTTTTTGCTATTGTCATCATTCTTCGGTGCTATTTCTGACTGCTTCATTTGAGTTTCAGAATGATCTGCTAGGGCTTCGAATGTGTTGCCGGTGGATGGCTTTGGCTGACTGGATGGCGCTACAGTAGGCTTCGGAGCAGGCTTCTTGTTTTCCCTTCGGCGGTGTGCTACCTTGATGAATCTAGAGCCATCAGAACCTTCCTGGTCCATAGCAGGGGAGGGTTTCTGATTTAGAGGGAAGTCTCTGAATAAGTGCCCCAGGCCATGACATCTTCAGCAGTGAAAGGGCACATGTTCGTAATCAATCATTTGTAACCAGTTCTTATCAAAGTGAGAGAGAGTTACCACATCTGGAAGAGGCTGGTTGAGGTTCATGTAAACACAAATTCTGGCATAAGAGGTGTATGTACCTATCTTTGTTTCTTTAGCTACTTTAACAAAGTCACCTAGCGTGTTGCCTATGGCTTTCAGGGATTCTTCTCCCCAAAATTCGTTGAGAAGAGAGTACAGGCGGATCCATACTGGAGCCCAGCTGAGATCTACCGTATCTGGGTTGAAGCGCTCTACCCAGCCCTTGAGAAATAGTCCAGCGGTGTTGAAGAAATAGGGGCCTCCGTCCATGACCCTGTTTCTATCCTCCAGACAGTTAAAGATAGCTGTGAAAAAGCCTTTCGGACCTAACTGCAGGGTAATGTGCCCTTTGGGATGCCATTTTGTGTGTATCCAGCTTCGCAGTGCTCGTTCAGTTGGCCACATCCCAATAAAATTCCCTATGAGGGTGTGGTCTATCATATACTGTATTCTTTCTTCAATCAGGTGTCCTGGTAGTTCAACTCGTGGTCTAATCCCTGCAACTGGTTTGTAGGTTGCTGAGTGAATTTCTCGCACCTTGTCATCGTTCTGGTTGGTATTTTCCTTGTCTATCTAGTTCTCTGGCATATCATTGTCGTTTTGCGGGGGAGGTTCGCTGCCTCCCCCGGCTGGTGTTCCATACGGCGCGTACCTACTGATAAAAGACAAGGATCTAGTGCCGCTCTTGGCTACTGACTACAGCAGAAAGAGCAGACCTGCCGTGTCTACAATGGCAGAGGGACAGAGCCTGCAAGAGTCACAGGATTTCAAACCCTAGCTGCCGCCATCGCCAGAGCCAACCATCATCTCTAGCAGTGACCTAATTTAACTTATTTCCTTAAAAATAAATTTTAAATTAATTTTTTTAATTTAAATTAATATAATATATATATATATATATATATATAATATTATATATATATATATATATATATATATAAAATTAATTAATTTAAATAAAGTTAATAAATTTATTTCTAAAAATTAACCATGAATTTAGTTTATATATTTTCGGGTTAACTTTTTTTTATAAATAAATTAAATTTATGTATCAATTTATATTTAATAATTTTATGTATCGATTTATAATAATAATTATAATAAATGATATTAATTATCATAATTGTAATTATATATATTATCTATATATATTAATATGTAATGTATATATATATATATATATATATATATTATATATATATATAATAATATATAATATATATATATATATATATATTATATATATTATTATTAATTAATTTAAATAAATAAATTAATTAGTTTTTTTTTAAACTTACCATGGGTTTATTTTTTACCTATTTCCATAAAAATAAATATAAATTAATAATTATATTAATATTAAATTAATTTTTAATTTTTAAACTAACCATGATTTTAATTTTATATGTTTTTCACCGGATTTAACTTATTTCCATAAAATAAATATATAAATTATTAATAATAATATTTAAAATAATAACAATATTAAATTAATTTTGACCTGGGTCCTTTAGTCAGATTTAGCCATTAAATTAGCCGTTGGAATCTCTGCTCAGACTATTTAACATGCTATGCTGGATCTGTTTCTTCAACTTGTCCTGACGATGAACCACACTAGTTGGTTCGAAACGCGTCGACAAATGTTTGTCTGCATGTGATTTACGCCGAAGCTACTCTTTCAATCATGAAATCATTTAACCAAACTTGATTATAGAATGAAAAGATACTTACATGTCATGTGAAGATGAAATCTTCACCTTGATTTCTTTGGTGTTCATTGAAGAAGATATATTAGATCTTCTTCTTGGCTGACCTTCTTACAAATGAGAGAGCCTTTCCTCAATAGAAAAGGTTGCTCCTTTTGATGAGGATTATTTGTTGCTTCCGTGGATGACCTTCTTCTAGGGAAAGGAGATGATCCGTTAAAATTGTTCACGCCTTATTGCCTTCAATTTTCTTTCTTTTGCAGTTTAGATCAAGACTGATTCTAGGACTTCAACCTTCTTTGAGATGATATAGTCTTCAATTTTGAGGTTCTTTGAGATTCATTGCTTTGTTGAAATATTGATGAGAGTCTTGGTGGTATTTTGATGATGACTATGGAGACAAAATATCTTGTTGTTGTATATTGTCTCCTTGATTGCATACACAAAAACCCTTTCTGATTTAGACTGTTGTTGTGGAATGATCCTTCAATTTTGTCAAAGCCTTTCAACTTGATTTGATTACCTTCTTGAATTTGACCCTTCAATGTCTCTTTTCGTTTCCCTTCCTTTGACTTCCACACCTTAGCTCTAATACCATGTTGAAGAATCTAGGGGAAGTAGGATTAATGTGTTTCTTCTTTGCTTGATAATTATTTGTGAGGCATTTTAATTTTTCTTCCTAGCATAGTCTTCACTTGTTATTATTAGATTGTGTCTTCGTTATTTCATCAAATAGCTACCAAAACAAAGAGACGAGAACACGCAATGTTGTATTTCTTCCAGGGCCAAAACATCTCCCTCTTGGAGAGGAAAACCCATAAAAAAATCTTCTTATAGAGACTCCAGTTTGACAAATAACAAGACCATGACCCTTGACATTCTTGGCCACTCCAAGACCAAGACACAAGTCCTGTTCATCATTAATGTTGAGGTCATCATCATTGTTGCTCCATCACCAAGGCATTCATCAACAAGATCTTCATATTGAAATATGTATAGGAGAGTTGCATGTAGATTCACTAATATGATGATAGTCTCAACATGATTATTCCTTCACTAAGATCATGACCTTTGTGACTATATCTTCATCAAGAACGAGACAGTGACTGCACCATAATGTATGTAGAGATAGTGTGGTACTTTGAGATCCTTCCATTATGTTGAGACAATGTGTGGTATAGTAGGATTCCCGAGATCATCCTTATCACTACGATTATGACAGCACTAAGATCTGTAACAAGAATGAGGCTACGTTCTCTTGAAACCTAGTTGTACTTATTCATAGAGTATCTCACTGAATTACACATCTGGAATCACAGTGATACTTCTCCATCAGAGGTCCTGAATTTCTGCCTTAATTTGAGATTCTTGCACCTCCTATACCCATCCAAGATTGCAGAGAAGTCCAAGATTTCTTAGTTACCTATGGTGACTTTAGCTACATATTTATAGTAGTTAGTCTCCTATATTTAGCCTACATGTCAATGTGAACCAATGTGTCTCTTTATTGAGCCGACATGAAAATTATGTATACTTTGAGGCCAACATGACTGTCTTCTACCTCTCTTTGCTTGCAGACTTCTTTTTTGCTTGTCTTGGAGGATTGTGCTTGTTGGCCTTGGAGGGTTGTTCTATACTTGTATACATTTTAGATAGGATCATGAAGAGCTCCTTATTCATGACTTTGAATCTTTGACCTTAAATATAAATCCTAACGATCTCAATAGGAGTCATCTATAAAATAAACCTCTTGCTCATGAAACCCGTGCCGCAAGGAATAATTAATAAATTCATTTTTCTTGCTTACAAAATTCAATGTCATGAAGACCGAACCTAGTTACACTTTCTTCAACAATATGATCCCTAAGTTAAGTCATATATGGATGTTCTCACAAGATTCTTTTCTTTGCATGATTTCACTAAATGCAAGTTCCTTCTTGAAAGATGTTTGTTACTTTGGATATATATTTTCAATGTTTCAAGATTTTGTCTCCTATCAAATTGAATATTTTGTTTCAGTTGATTGTCCTTAATTTAAATCTCTTTTATCAAACTTTGATTTGGAGTGTATATAATTCATGGATGAGTGAAGTTGTGAAGTGATCATTCTAAAGGTTGTCTTTGGCTGAAGGATTCATGATTGTCATATTATTGTTAAAGTAATCATCTCCTAATCCTTCTTGTGAATGTTCTGATACCAACATTTTTCTTCATGACAGAAAATATCCTCGTAAGTTTCAATGAATGCTTGTGTTATTTATTGAATCAACTCCCTCTATTTTATGAACTGCATATTGACTGATTTCATGTGTTTGCCATATTTCCATTCTTTTTTAATGATTATGATGTTTGTATGAGTTGTAGCCAATCATAAGTAGATTGCTTTCCACAAGCAGCATATGAGGAATATGATTCTTTTGTTTGAAACATTTCCAAAGTTGTTCAAATTGATTTATCTTTTATGTTTACTGATCAAGAGTCTTGTGCCTTAATCAGTCCATCTGATCATGGTTCTTATTCTAACATTTTTCATTCAATTGATCCTTTTCCCATTAGTATATCACATGAATTTTTTTTTACATCATTCAATATTTATGGTGTATCATCTCAGTATTCAGATAATTTTCAAGTAGTTGAGACACTTTAGCCTTCGTTGATGGCTATGCCAGGACCTCACTATCTTGACAACGTTTTTGAACATGGTCATATTCATTTTCCCTTACAAGACTCTCATCCTAGTTGCATGTCATTAATTGAAAATATATCTATACAAAGATTTTAGGGTTTTCAAGAGGATTCTTTTCAATTTTATTATTTTATTTATGATCAGTTGAAAGCCTCTTACTTAGCAAGTCATTTTGCTAATAACAAGATTCAGTGTTTTCTCATGCTTTCTACGAAGGACAATACAAATAGAGATACACCCACAAGAGGTTTTGAGGTTTGTTTTATTATAGTTTTCATATAGAAGTTAAGGTTGTAGGTTGGGTGAAGTCAGATGATATTACACATATTTATTCCTTTAAGAAAGACCTTCTATTTGTTTTGCAAGATATTAAAGTTTTCATTTTTTGTTGTTGCACATTTTTATATATTAGCTGTAATTGATCTTATCTTTGTGTTTGTAGGTTGGGACCAATTATGTTGGCTTGATTATAAATATCATTACACTTAGTGCTGACCTTCTATCATGTTACATTAGGAGTAGGATTAGTTTCATTTAGTTTCCCTTGCATTTCATCCACCCTCTACCTTGCTATCCATCAAGTCTTTGCATTTGTTTGTTTTCCTATTGTATATTTTGCATGTTGTTTTATGTTTTACCTCCTTTTTTTTTTTTGATTTTGTTTCATTGTTTTATCATGTATTTTATTTTGTTTTGGTCAATAATACTTTGCATGCAAGATGTTCCTTTGGATCAAAAGACAATGTGGAAAAACATAAAAAGGGAAATTGTGATGATGAACAATGCTTGGATAATTTTTTACATCTTCTCTATCTTGGGTTTACATATCTTAAAAATCAATGATGTTTAAATGCAAAGTACATTGCACTCGAATGAAATCCTTTGTCGAACTATAAAGCCTATGCCTTTTCTAGGGTCCTCGTTCCTCAACTTGGTATTGTAAGTTAATAGTGTTTTCTTGCTAATAAAGTCAAGTAGAGAAAGGATAATGGGAAAATATAAAGTGAGAAAACCAAGATTAGAGTTCATATAAGTACTTCTCTAAAGGGGAAACCTCCTCTACTCTGAATAATTCAAGATCCCTCTTCCACCCATTGAAAATAATAAGTGTTGAAGGATAGTCTTATTAAATAAATAAATAAAGGATGAAAGAAGAGAAATCCTTCCTGTGGATGGAAGCGAATTGACTTCTAGGGTAATGTTTAGGTTTGTGGAAGTGAAGCAACACTTTTTATCTTGTAGTGACTTTGATAGGGTATTGTCCAATCCTACTAGTAGTGGAACATCACCATAGATTACACTGATACTGTCAATATGCTAAAATCGCCATGCTATTACCCTTTCCTTATTGAAATAAATGTGATATTGCATATAATTTCTATTTAAAATGAGTAAGGGAATGGAGGGAAATTTATATCTAACCAGGTTAAGTAGGAAATCCAAGTTAATATGTAAGATGAATCAATACTTTCTTAAAGGTATATCCCTTGCATTTAGAGAATTAAACCTAAACAGAGAATTTGGAGTTCTACCAGTGTGTCTCCAAGTATTGTCATTATGATCAAAACCCTCCAAAATTTTCCACACACTTGAATTTTGAAACCTCCTCAGGATGTTACAATTTTTCATCCTATGACTACTCCATGTTCTTTTGAAAAGTGTTTAAGTCTTATCCCTAGCTTTAACTATAGAGTCACTTGCACTCACATGAAAATTCTTCAATGAGTTCCTGAGAACACATCCTTTATGAAATCTGGAATAGACATAGAATCATCCATCAAGATAGTGCCTCTATGATTTTCAACTCATTATGATAGTCAATGATCACTTTAATCAATAACCTCCCTAAGTTTGGTTGCATTTGTACTATTATTACAGAGAGTTTTCTCAATTGTTAGATTTGTTAACTCTCGCTTTCACAAGTGTCTCTTTAACATTCGTGGTTATGACTTTTACTTTTTTTTACATTAATAATTGTCTTTTCATGTTGTCTTCACTCTAGCATGTGTCTCTTTCAAGGTATTTTTCATTTTGCAAGTGTCTTCTTATTTTTTCCTCATGTCGTACGGCTTGTTTTTGTGCTTTCACTCCTCCATGTGTCACATCTTTATACATCATGAAAGTTATTTATGGTGCACTCTTTTGAATAAATGGTATTACATATCATTGGAATATGTGCTAGACACATTGCTACAACTTAGCGCACCTCAGGGTTAAAGCCATCATTTTTTTCATAACTAGTGTTCTAAGTTTTGTAATTTGTCATTTCAACTATCACACTTGAAAATAGGTGTCGCTTTCATGTTGTTTTAAGGTGTGACCATTAATCATGAGTCTTATGAATTCCATTGGCTTTCATTGATGGCATTTATGTGTGTCATCCAATTTTTTGTCATGTTAGGATGTATTTCTTTCTCTTTTAATTTATTGGCCCCACACTTAGCCATTGTCATACCCCTTCTTGGTCTTTCAGCCCAGTGCAAGTTCTAAATGCATTAATCCTCTTACTAGGTGATAAGTGCAACTTATTCATAAGCCTCACTAATAAAACTTTCCTCCCATAAATTTTCACTAATTATTTTCTAAGGTCTCTTCCCTCTCACAGTGCACTATTACTCCTTAAGGATAAAGTTACCTAGCCTTTTGTTGCCTCCCTCAATGAAAAGCACATTCTAGATGAAAAAGTAGCCAACGTTGGAGATAAATGCACCCTCCCAAGCTTGAGTGCACTTCAAAACAATGAAGCACACTTCAAATGGTCAGTGGAAAAGAACAATTTAGAAGAACAAGGACCTTCTCTACTATAAACAAAATTCACTCTAGACAAAGAAGGACCTTCTTTCCTTCAAAAGTGCACTCTGAGAGCTTGAGCAAACTTCAAAACAACGAGTGCACTTTGGGACTATAAACACACTTGTCCAAATCAAAGAACTTCTCCCTCCTTGAACGCATGGTGCACTAATGAAGCATGAGGCTTCATTCTTCTCTTAGGGAACATGGCACACTTACAAAGCATGGAGCCTTAGAGCGCATGCTAAAATCATGAAGCACAAAGCTTCATCCATCCCTTTGAGTGCAAGGCACAGTCACGAAGCCTGAAGCTTGAGCACTCTCCTTCAGCACGAGGAACTATTCCCTCATTGAGCACATAATCACATGTTGAAGGTTTGATTATTTCCCCTTCATCTCTTCGGCATGCGTCCTTGCACCTTCCTTGTCCTCATGAGTACATGAGTGCACTTTTAAGGCATGAAGGCCTGAGGCCTCACTCCTTTGTCTCTTTAGAGTGCTCCCTTGCACCCTCTTATTTGATGTAAACTTATGCAAAAATGAAACAAAATACAAATATACACATAAACACAGAGATGGAGCATAAATAAAACTTCATTTCATTTATATTAAAGAACTAACATATGCTTACATACAGAATGGAAATAAACTAGCTTGAGTGATGGTAGCTTATCTCTAAGAAGAGATGTGGTGGTTACATGTAGAATAAATGTGTTATAATGAGGCTCAAGGGCCTTTTTATTATTGAAAAACAAGGGAAAGCCATAAAAAACCAAAACCCTTGCCCCAGGCAATGGAACGACAAGAGTTTGTGGGTATCATTTTGGTTAGTTGGGTAGCTTACCTCCTAGGGTCATAGTTGGTCATTTCATCTCTATTTCGCATATGATACCTCATTATACATATCTCTACCATGAGTTTTCGGACCTCAAAAAATGTTGTTTAAGGGGTGTAAACTACTAAAAATAGTAAATGATGTTATAAACAAGGAAACTTATGAAATTGACTGGAGTTCTAAGTGGAATAGGAATGTGGCCACCAATATCCAATTGGATGAACCTCCCTCCTTAGGAAGCAATGGTTCCCATTGCATGCAGAGCCTCCATGAGGTGAGGAAATGTTTGTTGAACCCAGTCTCTGGTGAACCACTTTCCCTCGTGAAGGAGTTGGCCCCCTTTGACAACTCGATAAAGCTAGATCATCTATTGGCAATGCTTTTTGATCTACATGTCCATGATTTGATAAATTGTGGCCTATTCCATGCATTTTTTGTTTAACTTTGTTGGCATGAGTTGTTCTACAATGACGGATGTTTCTAGCAAAGGTGGAAAGTATGGACAAAGGTTGTCCACATTGAAGATTGGATGTAGGCCAAGGAACAATGGAATGTTGAGCTTGAAGGCATTGTCCCCCATAGCCTTGGTCATGGTCTATGTCCCATATCAGAGTGGGTGAAGCTTCCGATAGGGCCCAATGAGGCGTTCCTTTTGCATATGTATCCAAACATTGTTGCACACATGGAACTTGTGTGGCACCTAATGTTGATCATGTCGTTGCTTGTACTTAGCATTGGATTTTTCCAATATGTCATGAACCTACTAGAATATGTGTTGAATGCACTCAATGAAGTTTTTTGCCCTGTCACTTTCAGGATGGACATGAGCCGCATATGCCTAAGTAGTTGTAAATTGTATGGCCACATCAATGGGACATAGTGGCTAGAATTTGAATCTGACCTGAAAGGGGTTATCTCCAATTAAGCTATGGAGAGCTCTAGTGTAGTTGTGTTTGACATAAGGAAGGATTTATTCCCATGTGCGTGGATGCTTCAATTTGTACATACGTAGAATGTGTATGATCATCCTATTGACGACGTTTGTTTGGTCATCAATTTGGGGGTGGAAAGTCTTGAACTTATTGAGCTTGTTATCCAACATCAATGAGAGACTTAACTAAAATGTTCTTAGGAACATGCTGCCCCAATATGAGATAATGGAATGTGTGATCCCAAAGTGTACCCACACTCATTCAAAGAAGAGCTTAATAGTGGCTTCTCTTGTGATACTCTTCTTCCATGCTGCCAAAATGACCATCTTAGAGAATCTTTCGACAACAATGAAAACACGGTCATTTCCATGATTAGTAGAAGGAAGGCCCAACATGTAATCCATGGAGATGGATTCCCAAAGTTTACTAGGAGTAGGAAGAGGATTATATAGGCCTTGCTTCTTGATGGTCGGTTTGGAAATGGTATAGGAAATTCATGATCTCATGTACTTCCCAACATCACGTCGAAGGTTCAGCTAATTAAAATAATTCTACAGCACTGCCACTATTTTATCTACCCCGATATGTCCAATGACCCAAATGTAGTGTGACCCCCAAATCATCTTCGCACACTCATTTGAAGGAACATAAAGGTGTCCCAAGTGGCATAACAATGCATCCTATAGGTGAAAATTTGGAACTTGCTTTCCTTCCAGGAGCATCTGGTATGTGTTTCAAAATTATGGATCACTCTTGTAAAGATGCGGCCATCTTGAAATCTTGTGCGAGGAAGAGTTGAGCATAGTGGTCAGTGCCATGATTGACGATCGGTTAAGGTAGTCTACAAAATTGTTGGTGCTTCCCTTCTTCTATTTAATGTTCAAATGGAAATGTTATAGGTATGTGGACCATTTTTGATGGTGATCGTTCTACAAATTCTCTTATGTCTCTATGAACTGCAGGGGTTCGTGGTCTGTGCAGGTGACCATTTCCTTCCCCATAATGTATTACTTCCATTGTCAATAGGCTTGCACAATGGAATACATATCTTTGTCATAGGTGGGATACTTTCGGACTATGTCTGAAACTTTCTCACAGTGATATGCCACTAGATTCCCCTGCTAAGTAAGAACTACACAAATAACATAATCATAGGCATCTATCTCGATTTCAAATAGTTATTGTAGGTTTAGTAATGTGAGAACTAGTGCAAAGCAAACATGATGCTCCAACTTGGAAAACACCTTTCGGTTAGGATTCAGACAAAAAGAAATTTTATTTTGCTCTTTCCTTAGTGACATGACTCAAAGGCCAAGTGATATGAGGGAACCCCAACACAAACATGTGGTAGAAGTTGGCAAGACCTAGAAAGATGCAGAACTCTATTATAGTGGTTGGGGATGGCCAATCCCGAACGACTTGTATCTTGGCTGGGTCCACATGTACACCCTCTCATCAATGGTGTACCCTAGATAATGCTTAGGTCATACCAAAAGTGCATTTCTCCAAATTGGGACACAACTTGTGTTTCTAGAGGGTTTGGAGGACCCGTCGAATATGGTGGAGGTGCTCTTTCCAACTCTGCATTAAGATCAAAAATGTCATCCAAATATACCACCATGAATGAGTTGGTGAAGGGTTTCAAGATATCATCTGTTAGCCTCATGAATATTGCGGGGGAATTTTTCAACCTGAAAGGCATGACCATCCATTGGAAAAATCCCTCCTTGGATTTGAATTTAGTTTTACACACATCAAAGGGTTTGATCGATATGTGGTGATAACTAGAATTCAAGTCGATCTTGTTGAAATATTTATCCCCCTTCTGCTGGTCGAAAAGGTCATCAATATATGGGATTGGATACCTATTTCAGACAATGATTTTTTTCATCACCCAATAGTCAAGGTAGAGTCTCCAGATCCCATCCTTATTTTGTACCAACACGACCAGGCTCCCACGAGGTGACACACTTGGCCTGATGTACCCTTTCTGCAACAACTCCTAAATTTTCGTCTTGATTTCATCATTCTCCATAACAGAGCATCGATATATTATTCCATTGGGTATCATTGCACCTGGGGTCAAATCAATGGAGTGCTTGGCATGATAGTGTATAGGTACCATTATGGGTGAGGTGAACATGTCCCTGTATTCCTCCATAACCTTGTCCATCTTATACTGCCATGTGGAGGAGCCCTGTCTGGAGGCCTTGGCCATAATATTCTTCTTTCCCTGAGGGAAAATCATAAGGAAAACAAATTTCCCAGTCTAGGAAATTATGTTACTTCATTGCTTTAGAGTGATCAAAGAAATGGTGGTAGGTAGTGCTACCTTAGGTATCCTGTACAACTTATTTCCCAAAGTAATAATAACAATGTGAGTCTTAGACTCATACACAACATGCCACTTCCACAAGTATGGTTGGTCCAATAATACATTACAAACTTTAAGATGACCAACATCACATAATACCTCATCTATGAAGGGCTTGGTGTTGTAGGGAAGGCGACACGGTTGGTTGACGTGGAGATCTCTCCCTTGGTGAAGCTACCTGATGGTGTATGAATATGGATGTGGATTGTTTGGTAGGCCCAATCGCTTCATGACCTTCACTAAAATGAGGTTCCTTTGGCTCCCACCATCAACAATGAACTGTAGTGGAGAACCCTTCATCCCTATTTGTCAGTGGAAGTGATGCTCCCGATCCTCTATATCTTTAGGCTCATCTTTCTAGATCTTGGTGGTGGAAATGGTAGCACTAGGCTCTAAATCAATGATCTATTGTCCTTTTTCATTCCCCTTGTTAGTTTCTTACTCAAAGTCAGAACATGCATCTAATTCTAAAGCCTTTGGCTCAACAACCAGTAGTTTCTTGGCACGACACTCACTTGTGTTGTGAGTGGGGATCTTATGGAATTCACACCATTTCCCTATGTCATTCTTTGTCTTAGTGGTGTTGTTCTTTTCTTGTGGCTTTGGCAGGTTGATCTAGATCACCTTGTCTTGGTTTTTTCCGTTCTTATATAGTTTGGGGTGCCTTTCCCTTGCTTCGGATTCATAGATCCAAAGTATTGTTTCTTCTGTTTAAATTTTTGCTCGATCTTGGCAGCGTATTGATAGGAGGTGCCAAGCGAGGATATTTATATGAACTACATCTTGTCTTGCATGTACTTGTCTAGACATTCATGGTTCTTGAGTACCAAATTCCACTCATAATCCTTGATACCTAGCTTTGTACGAAGGGTATAGAAAATATTTGTGAACTCTGGCACATCTTGGTCCCTTGTCGTAGCAAGGTCCACTTTATGTATTTATCTTCATATCTCCTAACAGGGTAATATTGTACCTTGATGGCATCTAAAAAATAATTCCAAGTGTATGTGATTGAAAAAAATTAGGATTCCCTCTCGTCCTATTGTTCACAATGGGTTTCCCACCAATCCTTGACATGTGGGGAAAATTTGAACTGTGCAAAAGTAATATTTCCCTGATTGGAAAAGTCATAAACTAAAATATATCCTTCAAACAGATTTAACCCTCTGTCTATAGCATTTGCATCTATCTGGCTTTCAAATATGGGAATTTCAAAGTTTACTTGTACCTTAAAAGGACTGGCACCTCGAGAGTGGCTACTGGATGAAGATGCATCGCCTGTGGGTAGTGCCGAAGGATCTGGGCAAAGTTATCCATCATTGCATTCCTTTGTCACTCGATGGCTTCCTTGAGCAATATTTTGAAAGGATGGCATACCCCCTTGTCTTCATTTCATTCCTCCATGGGAAATCATCGAGATTTTCTAGGCTAGTCTTGCAACGTTTCATCTAGTTTGAGCTCTAACTCCTTATACCCTAACCTCATTGGGGACATGCAAAGAAAAACAAAGAAAGAGAAGATCGCTATGATACCACTGATCTAGACTTATGTAGGAACACAAAAAAATACATATATACACATAAACATAAAGATGCAATAGAAATAAAACTTCATTTCATTAATATTAATGAACTAAAATATGCTTACATATAGAATGGAAATAAACTAGCTCAGGCGATGGTAGCTTATCTCTGAGAAGAGATGTGGTGGTTGCATGACTCTGAACTGTGTTATAATGAGGCTCAAGAGCCTTTCAATTATTGAACAACAAGGGAAAACCATAAACAAGGAAAACCCTAACACAGGAGATGGAATGCCAAGAGTTTGTGGACCCCGTTGGGGTTAGTTGGGCAGCCAACTTCCTGCGGTCATAACTTGGTCATATTATCTTCGTTTGGTGCATACAATACCTTGTTGGAAATATCTATTTGAATACTGCGAGATATTTTTCAAGCTTGCACTGCAAGTTTTGTTGCATGGCTACAGCAGGCCTACTATATACCCCAAAATAATGTCATTTATGGGGTAAAAATGGCTCCGAAAGTTCAGGACCTGAAAAACTGTGATAAATAGTAAATGATGCTATAAACAAGGAAATTGATGAAACCGAATGGTGGTATAGGTGGAATAGATGGGTGGCCACCAATATCCACCTAGATAATTATTCCCTTGTAACACATGAGTGCACCTTGGAGGCATAAAGGCATGAAGCCTCACTCCTTCGTCTCTTCGAAGTGTGCCCTTATGCCCTTGATTTCTATTTCCCTTGTTTGAGGGCATCTCAAAGGCCTCTTATGAGCCTTGATGAGTTTGACTATGCCCCTCTATTGAAGCCTTCTTATTTCAACTTTCTCACAAGCCTATTATGAGCTGATAATTCCATGAACCAGATAGCAAGGAGAAAGAATAAAGAAACACATGTGGAGAATAATAACAAAGAAAGCTATTATCGAGACATGAAGTAGATCATGGACTGAGATAGATAGAAAACATTGCATGATGAATCAGAGGATTCCAATATTGATCAAAGCCCCTTTGGAGGGTGAAGATGAGAACTAGAGTGGATATTTCATGAATATGAAGTAGAGACTAGATCTATTATCAAGAATGCAAGATGAAGAAGCAAGGAAGACAGATTGGAATTGCCAACACATTATGAAGTCCATGTCATCATTTCCAAGTTGTAACTTTTATAAGTGTCATCATAATAGTTAATGTGCGTCCATGTGTCAGGCCACATCAACATGTGGAATGTAATGATGTATTTTCAAGAAAAGGAAAAAAGTAATGTGTGGAATTCCAAAATTCATATGTGGAACATGAATATTCACATAGTCATATACAAAGAAAGATTCTATAAATTCCAAAAGTCATTTGGAAGTTCAACAGTTGCTTAGAAGTCCAAAGGGCATAGTGGAAGTCCAAGATTCATGAGTATAGTACAAGAGTCATGAGGATATGAAAGGTCATTCCTCTTGTTATAAAAGCAACCTCATAACTCAAGGAAAGGGATTTGGGAGGCTTAAGCTTTGGAGAGCTAGTCTTGGCTTCTCTATTTGGCATAATAGAGAAAACTATTCTTTATAGAAGAAAGAAGTGACTTAATGTTCCACTATTGCAACTAGTGTCTCATGATTGTAATTGTGTGCTTGGATCTTTCACCTTTTAATTGAATTCGATGATCCAACACATATTCATGCATGTATCACTAATGTATTAGGACGATTCTTGGGATTTTTATGATACATGTTGTACTATAGAAATTGAACTATTTCAATGGATTTGGTACTTATCCTATTGAATTTATATTATATTTTATTTACCATATTTATGTGAACGGTTTTGTTAATGAATATTTTTATTCCCTCGCGTGTCTATCTTAGGTTAGTACTATTACTTCCTTCTATAGGCTCAATTTTTGTCTATCTCTCATGAAGGTTCACTTTTCTTCTACCTCTTGTGAAGGTCTCCTTTTACACATTGTAATTGGTGCTTCACAATGTCAACTTACTTTCTTATTCAAGGTTTATCCATTGAAACCAAGATGAACCTTTATGTTATGGTGGTTAGGCCGATACTCTGGGTGGGGCTCCTACTCCAAATGATGTGAGATCTAATTGGGACTGCACATTGGGCAGACCCCATGTATGTTGGTAGTATCTAGCATGGTCAACACCAAGGAACATAATAAGTTGGGGAAATATCCCAAGTGGGCTATGTAAAATGCTAAAGTTTGTTTATAGTACAAAGGACAATACATCCACCTTTCAAGTATGAGTAGAAGAAGAGGGCATGGCCCAGCATCAAAATTTTTTGATCCTGACATAAAAGGGAAATACCCCAAATACCAATTTTACATAGTTTTCAATGTTATGTGTGGAGTAATGCACTAACCAAGCTATTTTTGCTAGCCTCCTATACATATTGTTTAAGTTCAATCAAGGAGATATGAACTACCAATTTCTAACCCATTCAAATATATAATATTGGATAACACAATCTAACCTACCATAACACACATAGACAAGCTTCCGTATATCATAATACTGAACAAAATAATATAATCATCATTTAACACCCTCCTCCTAGATCTATAGAAGTAACCGACCAACCAAGATAAACATGTGACGAGAAGTTACTATGACATGTTTCGACCACCTAAGTCACATTAAGGAAGTGGAACCAATTGAAACACACCATACAAACCTTCAACATCAACAATACCACTTCTAAGAACCATCCCAACCTTTCTACTAACCAACCCCCAAGTCCTACTGAGTTTTTAAGTATTAAACCTATGGATGCTCCAATACTATGGGCATGCTAGCATCCAAAGAGCTTTGTACACTCCCACAAGCCTGCACGCCTGTGTCTAGGGACTATTTCTAGCAGACCTGTGCCAAATTTCATGAGATTGAAGGCACTTTTCAAGCCCAGAATTATAGCCACTACCTAGAACTTGTTGTAACTTTTGGAATACATTAAACACATGATGACAAGACTAATAAACAAAAAACTAACTCCAGGACTAGGCTTGAACATCCCCAACCAGGACTGACATTTTTTCAAACACTTGGTCTAGGATACAAGCCAAAGCATGAATGAATGAAAAATCTTATGGGACATGACAAGAAGGATGACCACCTTCTCCCTTGAACATTTATGACACCAATTAGGTATTACATCCATAATTTTAACAATTACAACTAAATACATGAAATAACCATGACATTAACCAGTTAATTAACCATGCTTATAACCAACATAAAACCATGAAAATAATAGTGAGATAAGAGCCATTAAATCCACAAGAAATGAGTACAAAGGAATCAGAACTTAGCTTTTATTAAACACAGGAAATTCTGACCAGGTTTGGGACTTTGACTTACCACCCAACCATAGACATGGATGAACCAAATATTTCTTTTAGCCAGTAACCCCCATGCCATATTCCAAGCATGAATGAGGGATCTCATAAACACATCAACCAAAACCATCCAAGGCTTATAGAGGCCAACCACCTCAACCCATCAAACAATAATTCCATCTTATGGTCAGACATCACAAGAACTATCATTAGATTAGTCTCCACCTAACCCTTCTATTAGAAAATTATATATTACAGAGTAATGGAACACATGAAATATATTGCAGAAATATAAACATAGAAAACACATAAAACAAGAGAGACACAAATATACGTGGTTCACCCAATTTGGGCTACATCCACGGAGAAACAACCAGTCCTTCCTTTTATATTATCCAACAAAATGAAGAGATACAACCTACAATAGATTTGATGTAATTCCCTCTTTGCTCTCACACAATCTCCTCTCCCTTTGTTTCTCAGAATACAGATCTACAGAGATGCAATACAATTCTCTTGTATATAGTGAGGGGTTGACTTCTAGGGAAAAAAAACTAAATTAAACATAACTTCTACCATCATGTTTCCGCCTAATGAATGGCCAAGATTGACTACAAAATTACAACATTTTACAAGGCAATTTTACATCTACTTTTAGCTTCCACCCACCAGAAGGGGCTCCAAATAATCATCGTCACCCCCCTGGACCCACCCGGTGGCACATATAAATGGGTAATGTTGCCACCACATTATGAAATGGGGTCCCATGTGGCGATACCTCTGAATAAAGGAGATAATCAGGATCCACACCCAATAATATCCCACTTCGAGACTGATTATAGCAACTCCATTACTACTTCATTTGCAAGAGAATGACTCCACTTTGGACCTGGTTGTTTCTCATCTTCATAATCATACTTGAAAACCAATTGAAACTGAGCAGAATCTCAGTTTCTCCTTGGTTACAACTTTTGCTAACATATCTACAGGATTCTGGCTAGTGTGTATCTCTTCTAGTTTCAAAAGTCCATCTTCCAACACTGACCATATGAAATGGTACTTGATTTGTATATGTTTAGTCTTGGAATGAAATGTAGAGTTCTTTTCAAGATGTATGGCACACTGGATTTCACTTTATAACCTGCCCAACTCCTACTTCTTACCCAATTCATCCAGAAACCTTTATAACCAAATCAGTTCATTACTAGCCTTTGTAGCCGCAACATACTCTACTTCTCTCGTTGAGAGTGCAACAAAATTTTGTAGTTTTGAAACCCAACTGGTAGCTATTCCACCTACAATAAACCCATAACCTGTCGTGCTCCTCTTTTTATCTCTATCACGTGCCATATCTACATCAACATATCCTTGTAGAGGAATGTTTGAACCACCGAAGCATAATTCTTAATTTATGGTACCTCTCAAATAACTAAGAATCCACTTCACCACCATCTAATGTTCCTTTCCTGGATTGTTCATGTACCTGCTTACAACTCCCATTGCATGTGCAATATCAGGCCTTGTGTAGACCATTGCATACATTAAGCTTCCAGCTGTTGACGCATATGGAACTTTAGACATATAAGCCATCTGTTGAAAACAATTTCATCTGGTAGCAGAGGGGTTTGCAGGGGAGTCTTGCTCTCATTGATGTCCTTAGGTACCTTGTTCTTAGGCTTGCATGGAGGGACATACTCCAAAAATTGAGTAATAGGGTCTACCCCTTGTGCTTCAACATCCTCCACTTCAACTTCCACATCCTCCTTGTCCATCGAGATGTCTTCAATGTCTTCCTCCCTTGGTTCTAAGTTTATGGCCTTGCCTTTCTGCTGTGCAGTGGGTTTTGGTGGGTTTCTCCTTGGCGATGTGCACACCAATATGGCAGGCTTCTTGACCTTTTTATCTTTCATGGTCTCTTTTGCTGGGGTCGGCTTCGGTCTCAACATTCTTAGTGATTTAGGGACTTTAGCGAGCACCTCGGCGACCTCCGGAGCAGCTACCTCTACCTCCATCTCAACTTCTGACACTAATTCCTTAGTATCTCTAACTTCTACATGTGCCAACATAATGCTCTCTAACAGTGCTCGCAACGTCTCTGGCAAGTTTGCAAATGTTGGGGTTTCTTTCAAAGCCTCAGAGAATTCTTTTTTCATGGGTGCCTGAGAGCTCAACAATGCAATTCTCTAAATGCGAAGTGTTTTTCATTGGATGGTCACTTGTAATTTATAGGGAATTTTCAATTCAAATCTGACTAGTCCCCCCAAATTTGGTTCATAAATTCCGGATTAGCGACAAATTTTCAAGGATCTCAGCCAAAAATTCATCTTAAATGTCGTCCGCCCACTCCATTTGACTACATTTCAACCTTCAAATCATGAATAGTGACTTTACGGTCACTTTCCAGCCAATCTGATCGATTTCTCCCTAGGTAGCGCATCTCCCTTCGCGTTGTTGTAGACCCTGTGACACTTCCTTGCTTCGCATATTCCTCAAATCACGCAGCTCCCCAAATTGGGCAGTTTATTTTATAGTCCTGCACCTCCTTTTAGCTGCCTAGAGTGTTAAGACTGTGATACCTTCATTTAGTCGCATTGTTGGACCGTTGGTGTATGGCTTCAAGTGACTGCTATTTACCTTTCCTGGGAAGGTCTCTCCATTCAATTTGACTAGTTGTACTATTCCTCCATCAGTAATTTCCTTAATGACATAGGCCCCTAACCAGTGCATTCTGAATTTCCCTAGAAATTTATCAAACTTACTATCGTATAACAAACTAGGTCATTTACTTTAAAGGTGCACAACTTGATGTGTCGATCATGCCATGATCTTTCGCGCTGATTTTGGACCTGTTGGTGAAATCCAACTAGAAATCTCTCTTCCTCGAGATCATCCAGTTGTGCGAGCCTTTCCTCCAATGCTCCATGATCTATCATACCTATGAGTGCCTCTGTGCACAAATTATACACAATATATTCCATAGGCATTACAGCTTCAACCCCATAGACAAGCCTAAAGGGGGTTTGTCTAGTCAACTTCTTGCATGTCGTTCAATAAGCCCATAGTACTACATGTATGTGTAGGTCCCAATCACTTTGCTGAGCATTTTAAACCTTGGTCAGGACATTTTTTAGCACTTTATTGAATGCTTCCACCATCCCATTAGCCTGCAGGTGATAAGGCATGCGCTTTTGGTGATATACCTGGAATTCCTCCGCCATTGCGCTGATTGTGTCATTTAGAAAGTGTGTACCACAATCACTCATCAAGATATTTTGACAGTAAAATTGCATCAGTACATACTCAAAGAGGAACTTTGTAGCAGTCACACCTGTGTAATCCTTCACAGGATATGCCTTCACCCAATGAGTCAAATACTTCGTTGCAGTGATAATGTACCTTGCTCTTGTCTTTCCTTACGACTGAATGGGTCCCACAAAATCTATTGCCCATTTCTCAAAGGGTTGCAACGTCATATGTGGATTCAAAGGCATCGTATCCTTCTTTGATGGCCTACCAATGCCTTGACATACATCACACGCCTTGGAATACGCTTTTCAGTCCTGATGGAGGGTTGGCCACCAAAACCCTATGCGTAGAATCTTCTATGTAGTTTCTCTTCCTACATAATTTCCTCCCAGGGCGCCCCTATGAGCATCTGTGAGGATGCTGCTTCTTTCAAACTTGGGTACATATCATTGCAAGATCTCATCAGACCTCATTTTTCTACAGATGCCCAGCAATGACAAAGAAATCTGCCACGCGCACCACTAATTCCTTCGTCTGCTGGTGATGAGCCCCAGAAATGGGTAACTATATGGGCTCATTCTGCCTATTATTTTCATTTAATCCACCATTCTCAATATGTTTGTGCATGTTTTTGAATATATTGATGTCAAAAGAGTGAATGGGGAAGTCACTTTGCCACATAGTCTAATGAGTGCTTATTGCAGATTTTTGGACATTTTTTAATAAGGACCAGGCATTTATGAGCAGATTGGTAGCCAAACTCGAGGAAACAGGGCTGAAGACTTATAGGAGTGGTGTCTCCTACATTAATAACCCCTTCCTTGAGTTCTCCACCAACAGCTTGGAGTACAAAGGCCACAATGATGATCCAAAGGGGTAGCCGAGCAAGTCTAATAAAGTTGTTGTTATCTTCAGTTTGGGCAGCCAAGTTCCTAAAGTTTAGGAGGACTGTTGGGGTTCCCCACTTGTATAAATAAGAAGGCTTCAAGCCCCAGTAGATTAGCCATTTGATGGTATATTTTCGTACTTTTTTGCAGCCTTATACTCAGCTCATTTTTAGCTCTTTTTGGCACTATTGCTAGGGAAGCATCAGAGTATTTTATGATTACTACTTTTCTTCTATTTTCTACTGCAACATCCTGCGAAGTAGTTTATTTCAGCAAAAGTAGAGTAGTTGTTTCATTTCAATTCTGCAATTTTCATTTCAGCAACGTTTATTTTAGTTAGTTGCAATTTGTTGTTCAATCCATTTCAGTTTTTTCAAGTACAAGTAGAAAAAGAAACACAAAAATCACCCAAGAAAGATATTTCCTTTCATGCCTCATAGGAATAGAGATAGTTCAAGAAAATTCCTACCTAACACCCCCAACACATCACTGAGTCACCCTTCTCTCTTCTTTGGTGGTAGTGAGCCAGAAGATCCTATAGGTGAACCTCTAGAGATATACGAAGATCCTATAACAGAAGAAGAGCAAGAAACCATTCCTCCTGAGACCATGGCTAAAAACAAAAACATTAGAGGGAATGGGGAAAGAATAGAAGGTGCCTTTCCTATCTGGGAGACCAATGATGACACAAAAATGAAAAACATAAGTCCTTCAGCCTTACCTCACTTCCATGGACTGACTACCGAAGATCCTGATACTTTCTTGTTTGAATTTTTTGTTCTCTGTCGAACCTATGACTATCCAGAAGATGAGTAGAAATTGAAACTGTTTCCTCCTACCCTCAAGGATGCAGCCTTGTGTTGGTTCATGGGGTTACTTGGAAACATTATCACAACATGGGCTCAGATGCAGCAAGCCTTTAACAACAAATATCGAGACTATTGTAGGTCAAAGGAAACCAAGGAAGAAATCTTCCGAATGACCATGGGTGGTGATGAATCTTTAGAAAGCTATGAAGAGAGGTTTCAACTCAGTTATAAAAGGGCCAGGTGCACACTTGGCCCTGAGTCTCTGAAATTGGTTCTGCTCAGAGGAGTCCCTGAAGACCTTCTATATACCTTCCATTTGCTGGCTGAGGGAGACATCTATCAACTACCTTATGACGACATAAAGGCTATGTTTAGAAACCATTCTAGGTCAGCTAGGAAGAGAGGTAGGGGAAGTCAACCATTAGCTAGTACATCCTCATCCAGCTCATCCCTTAGAAACGAGCTTGAGAATCGACTGGAAGATTTCAAGAACAAGGTGAGGTAGACTCTTTCCATGCAAATGGATACCTTGCATATCAAAAGGAAACAAGAGGAAGCTGAGAGAGCTTTGGCCATATTTTGTCCTAGGTGCACGAGAAAGCATCTTAGGAACGAATGTCCACTGCACTCTATAGAAGTGTGTGTAGTCTGTGAACAAAACCATTCTACGAATTAGTGCCCTTCCTTGCCTAGAATCAAAGCTGCATATCAGGGAGCTGAAGGAGCCACTGAACCACTCTATTTCATGAACCAAAGGAGGTCACATGGACCCAAACCTTACTAGCAGGGCATGCAAGGGACCTCCCAGAGCTATTACCACCCCAATCAAGCCACTCCCATGCCTTCTTAGTGTCCCCCCTACTCATCCTTCCTGGTCCACACCCCCTCCTTGGTCATATCCTCCTCAATACCAAGCTTCGGTAGTTGCTCATTCGTTTCACTCTTATGCTCAGCCACAACCTCAGTGGAATGCACCTCATTAGGGGTGGAGGCCCTAGTATAACTCTCCTCCCATTCTTTTTCCTCCACCACCTGCTCAACCACAACCATTACCTCTTGCTCCTCCAAGGCAACCCCAAACACCTTCTCAACCGAAATCGAACCCCAACAATCGACAGGCCTAACAAGTATATAGTGGGGAAACATTATGCCCAACCTATGATGTGGAGATTCAGGAGATTAACCTACGATCTAGGAAGGTTCTCCCAGATAGCCAACCTCCTCCTCCTAAGGAGGATGAGAAAGAAAAACAGGAAAGTGAACCCAAAGTCATTCCACCCTTTCCTAAGAGACTAGCTAGAGCCACACAACCGACCCCAGAAGAAACTGAACTTCTAGGAGAACTAAAATAGTTATGTGTAAAAATACAACTTGTCCGAGCCATAAGGGACGTTCCTATATACAACAAGATGATCAAGGAGAAGTGCTTCAGACACCCATGCAGGCAAAAGAGAGATGCCCCAACTATCAATGTCATAGGACAACTGTCTGACCTGATGTTGGGGAAGGTAATTTGTCTGAAATGTCTAGACCCTGGAAGTCTTGTAATCGATGTCCACATCAATGGCACCATAATCCACCATACCTTGATTGATCTAGGGGATGCCATTAATGTGATGACCAGGGACAATGCTCAAACTCAACCTTCAGGGTTCCCTAAGAAAGACCTCAATAGTATTGTAGTTGGCAGACTGCTCCACCGTGACCCCTGAGGGGATTGTGGAAGATGTCATGGTCTCTATTGATTCCTGGGAGTACCCTACTAATTTCTTGGTTCTCCAACCAAAGGTAAAGATCACTAGGTACCCTCTCATCCTGGGAAGACCTTGGTTGGCTACTGCAAATGCCTACATCAGTTGTCGAGCTAGGAACATGACAATCAAGAACGGGCATATGTCCAAATAGCTAGTCCTCTAGCCTCCTATCCAACCTCTCTTAGAAGATGATTTACCTCTCTATTTGGAGGAGGAAGATGAGGATGAAGTCCATTCCACACCATTCTGTACATTAGAAGCTACCACAGGGGGTCCACAAACTGAGGATGATCTTATTGAGAACTTGATTCAGAATCCACCCCCCAGTGTGTTGCCCTTAGAAGAGCTGGTGGAAGAAACCCAAGCTAATCCTTTAGTTGATCTCTGTATGGCTGATCCGACCTTCCTCCAAGTTAAGAATGTGGAATTTGGCTAAGAAAAAACCTTGAAGATCAAGTCATCCCTATCCACCTCTCAAGAGAAAGAACTATGTAGCCTATTGAAGAATCACTTGGATGCTTTTGCTTGGAGTTATAAGGAGATGAAGGGAGTCCACCCTTCAGTCTGTACTCATCACATTTACATTAGAGAAGATTGTAAACCAGTTAGGCAGCCTCAAAGGAGGATGAATCCAGCCCTTAAGGACATTGTCAAAGAAGAACTGAAAAATTTGTTGGATACAGGATTCATTTACCCCATCTTTGACAGCGAATGGGTTTCTCCTTTGGTGCTAGTCCCAAAGAAAAACAGGAAGTGGAGAATTTGTGTAGATTATCGAGAACTGAACAAGGCCACCAAGAAGGACCATTTCCCTTTGCCTTTCATAAATCAAGTGTTAGATGGCCTGGCAAGGAAGAAGTTCTTCTCCTTCCTAGATGGGTTTAGCGAGTACAACCAGATCCAAATCAGCCTGGAAGACCAAGATAAGACCACTTTCACTTGTCCATGGGGTACTTTTGCATACTGCTTCCTTCCTTTTGGGTTGTGCAATGCTCCCGCCACTTTCCAGAGAGCAGTACTGAGCATATTTACTGAATTGTTTCATGATTCAGTGGAGATCTATATGGATGACTTTACCCCTTATGTTTCTAACTTCCAGGAAGCTTTGACTAACATTGGAAAAGTTTTAGCCAAGTGTATTGAAATGAACCTATCCCTCAGTCTTGAAAAATACGAATTCTTGATGACCGAAGGGACCATGCTAGGCATACCATTTCTCAGCAAGGATTACAGGTGGATCCTAACAAGATTGCTATCATCGAAAGGGTCCCACCTCCTCAAAAGGTAAGATATGTTTGGAGTTTTCTAGGCTTAGCAGGGTATTATAGAAGATTCATTAAGGATTTTAGTAATCTAGCCTCTCCATTGTTTGGTCTTTTGGGAAAATATGCTGAGCTTATATGGACTGACAACTGTCAAGAGGCTCTAAATGCCTTGAGAGGTAAGCTGGTAATTTCCCCAATGTTGAGAGGTCCAAACTAGGCCCTACCTTTCCACATTCACATAGATGCCTCGAACAAAGCGATAGGAGAAGCCTTAGGGTAAATTGAAGAGGAGCTACCTTATTCCATATATTTTGTCAGTGAAAACCTATCTAAGGCAGAATTAAACTACACTGTAACCGAAAAGGAGCTCCTAGCTATAGTCCATTCCCTAAACAAGTTTAGACACTACATCATTAGCTATCAAACATTCATACATAATGATAATGCTGCAATTAGGTATCTAATGAATAAACCAGATGTAAATGCTCGTATCATTAGATGGTTACTTTTATTGCAGCAATTTGATTTGACTATTGTTGATAAGCCAGGTAAGTTAAATGTTGTTGCTGATTTTCTGTCTAGACTAGATCTTCCTATAGGTGAAGAAGGAATGGTGGGTGATCAAATTCCAAATGAACACCTATTTTCTCTTTCTAATTAATCTCTCCATGGTTTGCTGATATAGCAAATTACTTGGTTTTAGCACAGTTTCCACCACACCTATTCTTAAAAGAGGAGCAAGATCGTGAGGAAAAGTGCCCCATTCACTTGGATTGGGGGCAATATTTTTAAACTTGGCCCAGATTAGATTTTAAGGCAATGTGTTAGGGAGGAGTAAGTCTTTGACATCCTCCTGACCTGTCATGATGGGCCTTGTGGGGGCCACTTTGCAGCAAAGAGGACTGCCTTCAAAATTTTGCAGGCAGGTTACTATTGGCCCACTCTTCATCAAGATGTCAAGAGATACATCAACCAATGTGACCGATGTCAAAGAATGGGGAAACCGACTCCTAGGGATGAGATACCCCTGCAACCTCAAGTGACTTTTGAGCCATTTAAGAAGTGGGGCATGGACTTTTTGGGTCCTACTAGCCATCCTTCAAAACAGAAATCTTACATCATTGTGTGTACTGATTATCTGACAAAATGGGCAGAAACAAAGGTGATCAAAGCAGGAACAGAAGAAAAAGTAGTTGAGTTTTTGAGGGAAAATATCTTCTACAAGTTTGGCCATTCAAGAGGGTTAGTCACAGATCAAGGGAGATAGTTTACCTCCAATTTGGTTGAATACCTACTCACACGCCACAAGATTAAGCATGGAACTTCCACCCCTTATCATCCAGAAGCCAATGGACAGCTGGAAGTCACCAACAGAGCTTTGGAAGGGATTTTGACTAAGGTAGTGAGTAGCAGCAGAAAAGATTGGGCAGATCGATTGGTTGAGGCCACTTGGGCCTATAAAACCACCTGGAAAAGCACCACAGGGTTCACATCCTATGAGGTAGTTTTATTGAGAAATCTAGTGTCTATGCAGAGCTACTAGTCCCACTAAGACGGGTAGCTATCTTAGAAACAAACAAACTAAAGCCACTTTCATTTTCCTTTATGAGAAGTAGATAGAAGAAGAGTGAAGAATACCAACCTCAATCTTTCGCTTAGTTCCTTGCTTGTTCCTTCTCCCCTCTGACAGATCTTTGCCGCTCCTTCCTTGATTACCTGCTTCAAAGAGTACCTGTAGAGTCAAAGCAGCATAATACCTTCAAAGTACAAAGATCTACAATCATAAACAATATAGGACCAGATATATATTGACCACACAAATGCATATATCATCAAACATATAAGAATGTGGAGGAAAACTTGAATAGCTTTATTGATATAAAGATTAGAAGAGAGGATTACAACCCATTGATCAAACCCAACATCATCCTCCTAGCATGAAAGCCCTTCTTCACCTCATGAAAATCTTAGATCATCGAACACTATGATGTTCCACCAAGAAACCAATAGCACTTCCTTACAAGATACAAAATTCCAGCCTCTGGATCTCTGGGATGAGGGGTCCATATATAGATGTTTTCAGGGGGGTGAGTCAGCTTCTGGGATTTTGAATAGTGTCCTCTCTCTGATAGTTCTTGGTTCCACTTGGAGATTCATGATCTCTTACTCATCCCTGGGAAAATTCAGAGAGGCAAGTGTCACAGGAGAAGTTTCTAGAAGATTCCATGATCATCCACCTTGCAAACTGTCTCTTCCATTTGTCTACTCTCGCCCATCACACCCTACAGAAGGGATTTTTAGTATGCATCGCACCCTTAGCACTGGGCAGTCTGTATGGTCCAGTTTTGACCAGTTCTGAGTAGTTTTCTGTGGAGAATTTCTAGGAGATGATGTAATCAACCAACCTTATTCCTTTAGGGTGGGAAATAACATTTTTAGGGACTTAGAAGCCCTTGGTTTATGGACATATATGATTGGGGTTGCAGTGCCCAAATATGTCTATAACAGTTGCCCCTTAAATCATGAGGTCGAAAATATTTTGATGTCGGGTGAAATGCTTTATCATGAGGATCCGAGGTTTTTCGAACTAGAAGGTGACCTATAATAAGATACAATACAATACATTATCTTCATAACATTTTTCATGATCTAGCTAAGGTGGGCATTCCCATGCTCAGCTTTATAAATTCATTTTCATGTACATAGGACAGACAGTTGTCTGTGTGGCAGACTGATGATTCTGATAGAGCCATCATCCTTTTATTCAGATGATTATCTGTGCAGCAATGATGTACATTTGATGTCTTTATTTTCCTAACTATAGTGCAGCCCAGATGGATGAAACTAGATCCAGGGTCTTCAAACTCGTTCAATCTTCGCCATAAGTACAATTCGGTCCATGTGAAAAGATGTTCTGGAGTCAAACATGGAAATACATTGCTTGATTACCAACCAATGATGTAAGCTATTAACAGGTGCGAAAGGAATCACCAATAATGATGATGACCCTCAAGGTATGACAGTAAAATTCACGTGGTGTGAAAATGGGACTTGGCGTCGAACACCATGAAAAAAATTTTGGTCGAAGGCCATTGATGTAAACTTGTCACCGGAAGTGAGAAACTTTCCATTGAGGCATGCAAGCTTCAAAGTACTAAAAGGGTTGTTCCTAGGTCGACTTCTTGGATAATGAGTTGTCGTCAAAAAGAAGTGACCCGTCGTAGGAGGGCCTTAATGAATCCCACATCTATGACACGGAACAAAGCAAATGATTTTGTGGAGGTGAAAATGATCTGATGATACAGGGTTCAGGGTGGTGGTCATGAAAGAATGAAGCGTCAAGGTATTGCAGTGGATGAGACACGAGATGGGTTGGTGAATTCTCTGAGCGAATTCTCTTGAACATATCGGTGACACTGAAATGGATTGGTAGCGTTAACCCCAAAGATGGATGGTATGATGGACCACTGGTGATGTTGGCATTATGACACAGGTTTGGCTCTATGACATAGGTGTTGTCCCTAATGGCAACTCACTCAAATGGCAGATCACAGTTCAAGCTCTCAGAATGAAAGAAAACGAGGTATAGGTAGGTTCCTCATAACAAAGTCACATATACATGCGGGTTTACCGATCAAAAGGTGCATATACGTATGCATGCACTTTCATGCAAAGAAAAGCACATACATGTGGGAATTCTTATGTTTGGTCCATGGTATGTAGTCTGAGATATTTGAACCTATGGTTTTGGTCCTTGGTATTGCATACAAAGTGTTGAACCCAGGTATTGGGTCCCTATTATTGGATCTCTATAGTTTTGGACCATGGTTTGAGAAAGGCCTAAGACTATAAAAGGGGAAGGAGATCATTTGACAAGGGTATTGACTTAAGAATTGAATATCTTATGAAGAGCAAGATCTAGAATGGTGGTCATTGGGTTATGATGCATAACTAGATCTGAATCAAGGAGGAACCTGGGCGCAAGGAGAAGGATAAGTTCTATTGATGGGTCAAGATCTTAAGGCTTGAAGAGAAGTATCTTTGTGTAATTTTGATCTGTTATATTTGGTGCATGACTTGATCTATAAATATGATAATCTGGGTATAACTAATGTCTGAATAAGTGAAAAGGGTAAATTATCTTTAATAGATCTGTATGCAAGTTCGGCGTAGCAGAGGCGCGTATACACACTGGTTCACTAACTTAAAACAATGTATACACTTGCTGGCCTTGATACAGAAGCATATGCATGTAGGTTCTACATATTGAAGTAGGGTACATCTCATGAAATATGTTTTAGCTACTTCTGTTTATTGCTATAGTGTTCTGGGTTCAGAATTGGTGTCTGGTTACTGTTATTGTTTTCTCGTTACAACATTATGTGATGCGATTGTTTGATTCAGTATTGGTTTGCACAAAGGAGATCGGTTGATGTAGATATACTTGATGTTTGATTGATGTTACTCATGGATCCAGTTTGAAAATGTATGAAACGTGGTCCCTGGAAGAAAAGAGAAGGTTGTAGCCTTCTGTAGGTTAGCACCTACGTACTAGTATCTCAACTAGTACAAGGGCTAAGGGGGTTGTAGCTCCCTTCCAGGAGAAGCTGGAGAATGAGAGAAGGTTGTAGCCTTTTGCAAGTAGCAGGCTACATACTAGTATAAGACTGCACCAGTACAGAAACATTGTAAAATGAAGTTTCTAATTAAAAGAAGATAGAGATGAATCGCAGCAGGTGGTTTTCACCCACATTGGGTTTCCACCTTACGTCTTGGTGTCCATGTGTATTGCTTATGTGTGTGGATTTTTTGTGCTTTAATGCTCCTGTTTACTGGTAATAATTTTCTGATGCACTCATTAAGAAGCAACTAACTGAATTATAAGTTTACTGTATATACGCTTGTTGCATCACACACAGTTGCGTATACACACGGTTTTCCTTTACTGAAGTAGCATATATGAATTTGAATATGGAAATGAAAAAGTTTTATTGATTTGATAATATTGATTCACCCCCCCCCCCCCCCC
>APFE031704744.1:2736-59316 GCA_000404065.3 Pinus taeda | reverse complement strand
GAAAAGATGACTCTATCTACTTCGAATGTTTAATGAGCACGAAGTGACAAGACGCTCACTTACACCTTTTCTGTTAGGCAGTCTGAAAAGGATCAAAATCTGACTACTCTGGAAGTTCTAGGCAAAAGGTTTACCAAGCAACTCGTAAAACTGCTTATACACCTTGGCAATCGTATGAGAACCAAGGACTTCCCGTACTGCAGTCAATCTTCCTGAATGCTGTGTTCGGTGTGTTACAGTTTACAAGGCGGCAGACTCAGCTTCCTATGGATAAAGGATGCAAGCCTAATGGAGTCTCCCTCATATATACGCGACGGTACATGGGAGCCCAGTCCATACTAGCACTTATTGTTTCACCGTGGAGGAATCACCCAACCACTCAACGTTAAGCTACTAGGTCTAAAGACGCCGGAACACGTCTCTAGCCTAGACCTCTAGATGTTCACGTTAAGTTCCAATGTGTTTTTTAGATAAATTTGGTTTATTTTACAGTTGATCTTGAATTAGGTTTGAGTTTCAGGTCCTACCGTATGATCTCTCAAAAACACCTAAATGCAACTACATGCCAAAGATCATCATTTTGTTCGATGAATTCTAGCTAGAAGAGAGTTAAGAATCTTTCAAACAAACAAAACAACTTCAAGCAATCACGCAACCTAATGCAACTAACAACAAGGAAACAAAACTTTTCTTTTGAGAACACAGAATAACGAAATGCTCTTTTCCTTTCAACTATTAATGCAAAAGATACTAGTTTGCTCTACTTTTTCAATGACATAAAAGTTCTTTTCAAATGAATTAGAGAGATAGCAACACTAAGTGAAAAACTAAATCACTCAATGCACACACAAGACAATTCTCAAGTCACTAAAACCAGTTTCCCAAATCGAAGGAAAACGAGGGCTTATGAGCTATCGTAATCTAAGCTCAAGAAAACAATGAGGAATTCAACGGAGGAAAGCAAACCCCTTGGAACACAATCAATCACTTTCAACAATCACCAAACAATCGCGAAGACAAAAACGAAGTTGGCTGGCCAACCAAGAACACCAAATCCCGGACGGGAGGCTAGACACACACGACCACTAGATGCCCTAGGGTTTGAGTGTGAAATCAATGGAGATAAGCGAACACCCGAAGGATGAGAGTCCACGACCAGACAAACGACGGTCTGACACGCTTCAGTATTTGCAAAAAGTCAAGACAAAACATAAACCAAGCAGCAAGAGCAAAAGGGAAGGCTTTGCACAAACCAAAAACAAGCGATAAACGAGCTCTCGTGGAACGAGGCCTCGCAAGCAATCGAGTCACAGTTCAAACAAAGTTATCAAGCCAAAAGCCAAGTAGAAAAAGCAGGAGAAAGCCAAAACCAAGAGGTTCAGTAGGTCAATTTGGACAAAAAGAATTTTTACAGGATCAGCGCGGGTGACCCTACAGCAACAAGGCGATGACAGAAAAGTGTCTGTAGCAACTTTGCGCTATCAGCGCGGAAGGACATGAATAAAGGGCGCTGGCCCGAAAAACCAGGTCAGCGCAACTGTCTGAATATACAAGCACGATGACAGAGACAACAAAGAAGACAGGATGCGATGTCAGCATAGCTGTTTTAAAATAAAACGCGCTGAGGCTGAAAAGCAAATAAATTTGTACAAAGCTTCCAAACCAAAACAACAGGTTTTCAAGGCAATTAAGGTAGTCCCTAGGGCGAACCCAGAAACAAACCAATAGCAAAACAATCCCCAAAACTTTGACAAAGGAGCAATAATCAAAACAAAGGTGACATACAAAGAGACAAGCGGCCTCCCCAGCGGAGTCGCCAAATTGTTGGAGAGGTAAATCCCCTCTACGGGTAGAGGCGATCCCTACTAGCCCAAAAGGGGTCTAGCAACAATCAATCAATGCTACTCTGCAAGTTCCTAGTTGCAATTAACAAGTGGGTAATGAACACCTACTTGGATTCCAGCGCTATGTTTGATGAAGAGATGTTGCTCTCGCTCCTTCGCTCCAGCCGATCACAATCCTCCACTATCCTCATGGGCGGACACCTGCACAGGCAAAGAGAAGACAAACACAAGTGTAAAATCTAGTAAAAGCAACTATACATCAGTCAGAAAGGATGTAATTCACATTAAACATTCATAAGACAAATGAGAATGGAACCATAACAGTAGTCATCTATCTTTTATTAATCAGAAATAGAGAAAGGTACAACCAATGTTCTGACGCTGAGTCCTTCTCTACAGGGTCCAGCCAGCATGTCTCATAAGCATTCACCCTTGAAGGTAGATCTCCCAAGACAAACAACTCTCTCTCTCACACAAGGCAACAAACTCATAACCTTCCTTAAGCTCTATAGAAATCCACACACAACACACCAAATGCCTATTAAGAGCAGCACTAATGCACTATGAATTCCTCTATGTCCAAGTCTATATCTCAAAAACTATCTATCAAAAACTAGCTGCTGATGGCAATGGTGGAGGCTTATATAGGAGAAGGAGTCTCCATGAATACTGAAAGGATGAGCTTACCTCCAAGAAAGGTGGGTTATTAGGCGAACAGACATGCCATAGAAAGGAGGGTGACCTTTACAAAGCCAACAACCAGGTCTGGAGTCATCTGGAAGGCTGGCTGTTAGAACAAACTCGCCCAAATAGGATCAACGCGGGTGCATAACTGGGCTGGCGCACTGGCATCGCATCTCAATAACAGAAGAGGTTTGGTCAGCTCGATTTTATACAAGCGGAGGGGGTGCTGGCTATGAAATTCGACCAGCGCGGAAAACCCGTGTGCTTCCGCGCTGGCAGCACACCAATTACACTATCATCCACCAGTCAGCGCAGTTATTTCAATAACAGTCGTGATGATCCAATAAACTTAGGCAAAGAGGGTTTTTTGGCCATTTCAGAGAGCATGAGCATGATGGATTTGATTTCATGACACAGTAGGGAGACTGACAGGGAGACAGTGACAATTTACTGTGTAACAGATGGTGAATGAAAGGTCCTAGCTTGACCTTTTGTCTCTTCTTTATGATTAATTCCAAAGGATCATATCTCGAGACAAAACTTCTTTGGAACTTCATATTCTGTAATATCAAGTCTGCCTCTTGGCTAGCCTCTTTAGAGTTGCATATGAAGGGGTCTAGTTGGTCTTCTATTTTGAAATTGGCCTTCTTCTTGGAATTGACAAAGTTTATTTCTTCTGAATTGATAATTTTCCTATAGTATTCTAATGCAAACAACCTCATTAGGAGGTATCTTGGTAGTTGGCATGGTGCCACCATGCAACCATAAATCCTAATTTTTGTATGGTTTTGGTAAAGGTACTATTGCGGAGGTAAATCCCCTCTGCGGACAGAGGTGGATCCCACTAGCCCCACAGGGGTCTAGCAACAATCAATCACGCTGCATGCAAGTTCCTAACTATACAATTTAGAAGTCGATCAGGGAGACCAACCTGGGATCCAACGCTTGTTTGTTGTGGGAGAAGTGTCGCTCCTGTCCTCTAGCTCTGGCCGGTCGCTATCCACGCATGGACACCTGCACAAATGAAGAACAACCCACAAACAAGCATAAAATCCAAAATCGTACAGCTATATAACAGTCAAGCAAGATATAATTCACATATTACCAGTAGAACACATGAATGGAACCATAATAACAGTCACTTATCATTAAGTAGAAAAGAGAGAAGAAATTACAACCACTTAAGGCTTGACGCTGTAAATCTCCTCTAGCTGGGTGGGCAGTCAGTCTGACACGTCTTGCAAAGTCACTTTCTCTCTCCACAATCCGGCAGCATAACCTTTCTTTCAACTCTTATCTCAAAACTATCTCTCTCTCACTAGCTTGTTCACTCTTTTGCTTTAGCCTCAAAAAAACCTAGCCTGTTCATTATGGGAAGACAGGCCTTTATAGACGGGGGGAGAGGAGATATGCATTGTATGTGGACATATTCTGAGTTTTGGTAATGTCCCATAATAGCCATTGAGTTGAGTTTCCTTAGATAGAAAAGCCGACGGTCGACTGCTTTTGTGGGCTTTTTCCTTCAGGGAACTGGGTGAGTCACGGAGGAAAAAGCATTCTAGCATGCGTTGGCCAAAAAATCATGCCCAAATTGTGTGGCGCGGGCCATGCTCTGGGACAGAGCATCTATGGGCGCGCCCTCTTTGTAGAGACTGAGCCATTGGCACGGGTTAATACACTGTGGACCCGCGCTAATGGGAAAAAGGAATTTTCCAAGGTTAATCTTCAGAGGGTGTCTTCAGGGTTATTGAACTTCATACTCAGGAGGCCTCAATGCAAGTGTTTTCAAGTTATGTCACTGGTCACAGGTCCGTAAATGTGTCCCCCAATGTGCGACAACGGGGGTGCAATAGGGACGGTGACCAACGGTGACAAATTATTGCGTAACACAAAGGCTCTACACAGATGGTCATCCTACCCATGGATGATGAATCTATATCTAAAGAATCACCAGTCTGTATCTACAGATGACTATCTAGTCTATGTACATGAAATGAATTTATAAAGATGAGCACGGGAATGCTCCCTTAGCTAAGTCATGAAAATTATATTATGATGATGTATTGTATTGTAACTTATGCAGGTCACCTTCCAGTTCGAAACTTCGGATCCTCATGATAATGCATTTCACCCGACATCAATATTTACGAAGACCTAATCAGTATGCATCACTAGCAAAGTGTGATGCATACTGATTGGTACATTGCCAAGGTGTGATGCATACTAATTAGGTCTTCTATAGGGTGCGATGGGCGAGGATGGACAAATTTCCAAGACAATTTGCTAGGTGGTTACTCATGGAATCTTCTAGAAACTTCTCCTATGCCACTTGCCTCTCTGAATTCACCCAAGGATGAGTAAGGGATCTAAGAAAATCTCCAATCCCTTCTGTTAGGCCCCTATACTACTAGTGTAACCCCTTATTGTTATTATTACAACCCCCTTATTATATTTATGTACCCATGTATTGCCCATATTGTTACTATTATGCCCCATAGAAGCCCACTATTGTTATTATTGTGCCCTTACATTATTATTGTTATGACGGCTCTGATTATATTATGACCCCTTAGACTCCTATATATAGAAAGGAGGCCTTTTCATTTGTATCATCCAAGAATTGTTCATTTGTGTAATTTAAAGGAGTTTTCCCCCTCGAAGAGGCTGATTTATAAGGCGTTCATCTATCTTTTCTATCTTTTTCTGAGCTGGTTTCATAACATTTGGTATCAGAACTTTGAATTCTAGGGTTTTGCTGCTCCAAACAGGTCACATGTAGTTTGGGCTATAACTTTTTTTCTGAGACGTTTCAGTCTCTAAAAAGAAAATTCATTTGGGCCGAAATCATTCTGAACCGCAGATCCGAATTTCAGAGCTTTTTGTGCTATATTTGCGGAGATATGATTTGAGGAATTTGGCATTTTTGCAGACTCCTGAATTACATTCCAAACAGGTGACCTAGGGAAAATAATCATAAATTTATCTCTGAGCATCAGATTGAAATTTTGTAAGAAGTTATCGAGAGAGGACAGACTGTAGTTTCCTGTATATATTTTTCGGATCCTAAGGTCGAAATAGTGACATGCAACACTTCCTACAAGTTCGCTCTTTTGAAAAGGTATATAATCAGGTCATCTTGGGAGATTGTGGATAACTCTTTCTTGGAGAATCTAAATTCGATAAGACTAGCGGCATTGGAAAGAGGAAATAGAGGGCTACTGCAATTTGCAATTTGCAATTTCAGAACTGGAAGAGCCGAAATTACAAAGTTATAGTCATTTCAATATTGAGCTCCTAAAATCAAGAAAAGGAAATATGAGGAAGTTTGATGTCAAGGATCTGGTAAATTGGATACTTCAGATGGAACAATACTTTGATCTACATGGTGTACCACTATTACAAAAGGTATGTATTGCATCTTCATATTTAAAACCGGATCAATTTTTATGGTATAAAGGGCTTTGTTCTCATAAACAACTTGTTACGTGGTCAATTTTCACGGAGGAAATGATAGCACATTATGAGGATACAAAGAGAAACACCTTGTTTAGAGCAACACCACAACAATTGGAAATGGTAAAAGGGCTTTGTTACATAGTGGAAAGTAAAATTATGGCAAGAAGGAAGTCTACCCCTCACAACTATAAAGATGGAAGTGTTGTTTCTCCTAGCCTTCCACAAACCTACAAGGGTTACACCACAACAATTGGAAGAAAAAAGAGAAAAAGGGCTTTGTTACAATTGTGATAGCAAATGGAATAAAGGTCATAAGTGTGCTGAGAAGAAATTATTTTACATAGAGTCTGAAGAGAAGGAATAAAAGGATCAAGAAACATCAAAAGAAGAGGATATACGCCAGGAACCAACCCTAGAGAAAGAAGAAATGAATCAGACCATATCTTGTAAAGCATTGGCAAGAATTACCACTCCTCAAATTCTCAAAATAGAAGGACATATATAGAAGAAAAAGGTGCAAGAAGTGAAATATCATGTTGAGAAAGAAGAAATGAATCCAACCATACCTTGTAATTCATTGGTCGGAATTACCACTCCTCAAACTATCAAGATAGAAGGACATATCAAGAAGAAAAATGTTCAAGAACTGAAAGATCACATCGAGCATCAAGAAATGAATCCAACCATATCTTGTAAAGGATTGGAAGAAATTACCACTCCCCAAACTCTAGAGATAGAAGGACATATCAAGAAGAAAAAGGTTCAAGCAATGAAAGATCACATCGAGCATCAACAACATGTTCTCCAACTTTTAAAGGATAATTCCACTTCGGTGCAAAATCAAATGAAACAACAACTAGATCAACATCGTAGTGAAAAATGTTTTGATGTAGGTGATTGGGTATTTTTACTGCTACATCTCAAGCAAGCTATTTATGAGAAGGAAATGTTGGAAATACTACATGCACTTAAAAAATGGCAACCTTACCAAATGGGAAGACTCTTCAAGGATGAAGATGTGGAAGCATTGTTTTGTGCTATTTCTATTATCCAACCAGATTGGATAAATGAAGCAAGGGATGAATGGAAGAAGGACAAAGAAGCATGGCCACTTATTCAAAAGTTGCAAAAGATCCCAATTCGAACAATATTGTCATAAATTGAAGAGGAAGGAAAAATCATATTGGAACTTGGAGTAGTCACAGAAACAAGAACCCGACAACTATGAAATCGATCAATTTTAGAGTATCTCATCAAGTGGAAGAACTTACCCGCTAAAGATTCCACATGGGAGGACAAGAATTTTACACAGAAGCATCAAGAACTACTCAAGAATTGAGGACAACACTGTTTGAAGGAGAGGGGCATGTTAGGCCCCTATACTACTAATGTAACCCCTTATTGTTATTAGTACAACCCCATTATTATATTGATGTACCCATGTAGTGCCCATATTGTTACTACTGTGCACCATAGAAGCCCACTATTGTTATTATTGTGCCCTTACATTATTATTGTTATGACGGCTCTGATTATATTATGACCCCTTAGACTCCTCTATATAGAAAGGAGCTCTTTTCATTTGTATCATCCAAGAATTGTTCATTTTTGTAATGTAAAGGAGGTTTCCCCATCGAAGAGGCTGATTTCTAAGGCATTCATCTATCTCTTCTATCTTTTTGTGAGTTGGTTTCATAACACCTTCTCTTATGGAATCAACTGTAACAAGTGGAATGACACTAATCAAACCCCATGGATGACTCACACCCTTGCACACATCGATAAATGGATCCCTCATCTAAGAGATCTGGGGCTGGAATATTGTGAATTGCAAGGAAGTGTTGATAGTTTGTAATTGAGGAAAGAGCAATGTATTGTTGGAGTGATCTTGCTATTTCATGAGGTGAAGAAGGATTGAAGCTGGGAGGATGATGCTAGATCAGACAACTGGGTTGTAATTCTCCCTTCTATTAATAAAGTTCTTCAAGTTTTCTTCCATATGATTGTGCAATTGTGAATGTTATCATCTGTGAATGCTATCATTTGTTCATTATATATCTGATTTTGTAATGTTTATGTTGTAATAGATCATGATGCTTTGACGGTTATTTTTTTTGTACTTGTGCAGGTACTCTCCAAGCATGTTAAGTACGAGGAGGAGTTGCATGATCTATCAAAGGGAAGAGAGAGCAAGCAAGGGATTAAGCGGAAGTTCCAGGTTGGTTCCATTATCTTTATCTTATCTGTTACACATAGAAGAAATCATTGAATTGCTTTAAATTGTTGCTTCTAGGGTAGCTGCCAAACCTAGAGGGCTAGCATTCTTTAGGGATACTAGTTTTCCCAGAAACACCACTGAGCTGGCAGAAGAATCAGTTTTGTGGGAAAATGCTGGAGTAACAGAAATAGCGACCATTCAAAGAAAACTGACACTCAGTTCGTAAGGCGACAAGTGGCCACCTCTTTGTGTAGCGTTACACAGCAATGACTACACAGAGCAGGAGAATTCCAGCGGACAGAGGTAGGCGATCCAGAGAGCCAGGAAGAGGAAACGAATAGTCAGGGAGAAGATTGGCTTTAAGCCACAAACAGAAAAAGAGTAAAGGGAGAAAAAAACAGAAGTAGAAAAATAAGTAAATCACAGATCACGAAGAAGCCGAGTTGACCTGCAGAGCAAAGGAAGTATCGAGCAGATAGAGACAGAGAGAGTTCGAGAGTTTGTGAACTCCACAGAAGGCTTGAGAGGTTTAAGCAACTCCTCTGTGTATACCTGTTAGTTATTGAGCACCAAATTGGACTCATACCATTGAGACCAATTGAGGTCGAGATTCAGTAAGGGGGAGTCTGTGTACTCTAAAGGCTTGGGGGATCCAAGTACCACTGAGAAAGCTTTCAGAATAGTTTGAAACAATTCAATAAAGAAGAATTGCTGACAAGATATAACAGGTAAAATGAGGCACTAGTTTCGAGACAAGTAAAAATTCTTTTGGTTTTTCTTTCATGAATTTGTTTCATTACTACCAATTCTCAGTTTCTTTTTGTAAAAGTCATAAATAGAGAGATTGATCACCTCTCTATTATGATAAACTTACATTTCATTGCAGAAAAAGTACTAAGTTTTTGCAGGTTTGAGTAAGATAAACAAATGACCACAAGCAAATAGTGTCTTTAAAGACCCCATTTCAAGCATAAGGACATGATTTTGGGTAAGCCCAGGGAGAGAATGTCATCATATCCATCACATAAGCCTCTCAAAGATGGAAATTTCTTTCACAAAGATGAAACATCAATGCATGAGCACATGATGTCAGATCAGATCCATCACTTGCAAGCCTTTCAGATGCCAGTGTCTACATTGCATCCATGATTCTTCAGTCAATAAACATTCACCTCATTTCCCTTTACATTCACCATTATATTTCTACTCCTTTTTTAGTAAATAAAAACTTCATTTCATTCCCACTTCTTTAGTCAATAAATTCTCCATTCCATTTTCATTTTCATGTTTTCAAATAAAAACTTGATCCATTGTTCATTTTCCTTCATAGTCATTTTCCTATCTCTTCACTAACCTGTAACCCCACAATAAAACATTCAGCTCCTCTAAAAAGATGATTCATTACATTTTCTTTCCATTTGTGTTTTTAAATAAAAATTGATCCACTGCAAAATTTCTCATCTATAATCCTTCAAAATTACGGTTTCATGCTTGAGTTAGATGATGGAGGACTCCTTAAGGCCTCCCTTCTAACAAGTCTTGGCCTATTGAAATCAGCACATTATCTAGGTTCAAGACTAGAGTCCTTAGTATACCTTGAGGCTTGTATGCCTTAATGACAGGCTCTCTCACTAGCAATCATGGGAATACACCAATGTCCCTTGATCATTGGATCTTGCAAGTGGCTCAGCATCAACTCATTTATTCGCCCTTCGCAAGATGTACTTAGTTACCTTGGCACTCATTGACGTTAATGGTGAGTTGCCTAGCATTGGTTAACAACATGCATCAATGATCAGTAATCCAATGACTTCTCTTCATGCTCGACATCAACAAATTTATTCGCATGATTAGAATTGTACCATCGAGTGTTGTAATGATTGAAGACTACATCATTTTAGAAGTTTGCAGCAAATCAATTTGTCATAACATCAATAAATATTCAACCTTTGTCATCATCAAAAAGAACACAGAAGAGGATCCAAATTCCTTTGTTTACATACTCCAGGATCCAACAGCACTAGCAACCACAACTCATGTACATTGAGGGTAAGTGAAGGTATGTGGTTTTATAATTTTTAGTCATGCAATTCCTTAAAATGCTTAAAATTGTAACTTTGGAAAGTTCCTCACTTCCCTTTTCACATTTTCATATCTCTAGTTGGAGGGGGAATTCATGTTCATACCTCATATTCACATTTCGCGATATATCACCTTTCATATGTCATATATCTCCTTTATACACACGCCATCCTAACCCACATACTTTTCCAAACAACTACTATTGCATTATGATTCAAAACATTACATGTTTTGAAAATGATGATCATAGAATGAATGGTTGATTAAATGTTTTCAAAGTATTTTGATGCAACACAAAAATAACAAAAGTATTGTTACACCAAAACTAATACTAATAAAAGTTGGCTGCCACACAAGTACCAACCAAAGTAATATGTTGCAATCAAATATTTGCCAAAATGGCACTTTGCAAAAGGAACAAAGCTATCAAATGATTATGCGAAGATGAAAGAAGAATTAACATCAGTCAAATTTCATATAAGAGGAAGACAATTCAAAAGATCAAATCATGATTAAAGTAAATCAATTTAATAGATTGCATGAGGACATGCAATAACTTAAGTTGGGGGGTATGTTGATCTGAAAATCACTCGTGAATGATCTCAGTTAATTAATGAAGTTATTACAGACTCATGTGATAGGGTGTGTCTATGTTATTTTAAGCAACGGATCGATAAGATTGTGAAATACATAGACACTTGAAACAGTAAGAGAAACACAGTGAGCAAATACAGAAAACAACAAATTTAATAAGGAGTTCACCCAATCCTCTTGGGCTACGTCTCCTAGTCCAGCCTTCAGTGGTGGCCTTTTATATTGTGTCTTAAATTAGAGTTTTTACAATAAGGAGCTCAATTTGAGTCTCACTTAACAGATGATGATCACTCAGTATTTTCCTTAGAAGTTATCAAAAGAAGGGAGAAACTGAGGTAACCACAAACCAATCTTTTAGGCTTAGGCTCTAGCCAACCTAAGTCCAGAGAGGGCTCTCTCTTTATAATTTAACTTTGTTTTTATGGGATTTTAGGCTATTTCTTAGTGTTCATGGGGTTTTGGTATTGATTTTAAGGTTGGGTGGTAGAATTCTTGGAGTAGATGGATAGAGATAGGTCTTCAAGCCATTGGGCTATGGAGTGAATGAATGGATAGAATAATTGAACTAGATCGTTAAAGGGAATGTTCACAGGGCACGCTAGCAAAGAAAAATGCAAATATTCAAGCCTAATGGGTGAAGTAATTCTAACTAGGGTGAAAGGGCACTTAAGAATCTTTAGACCGGGATCGGAATGAAGAATAGAGGATGATCATGAGAAAAGGGCAATTAAGAATCCTTTGCTATAGACCACAAGAGAAACTACAGAAGCTAAGGAGAAGTTAAGAATTCTCTAGCTAAGATAGTTTAGGAGAAAACATTCAGAATGTAAAATAGTCAAGATAGTGTGCATTTAAGAAATTTCTGAAATATCATTCCATGCGATACATTTAGATTTTAGAGATACAAATAAGACTATGGAAAAAACATAAGGAAAGACAACATTAAACATGAGAGAATACTTATTTGTATTTCGCTTTACACAAGAATCCTATAAAATATCTTATCTATATTCCTTGATCCAGCAAACCAATCCAATCATTGATACAATAGAATTTTGATTTGATAGAAAAACTCTATAGAAATGTCTTGGAATCCCCCTTACATACTTCGAAATGTAAAGTATTTATAAAAAAATATTTACAAAATATCTCAAAACAACTTGAGACTTAATCTAGGGAATAAAAATATCTTCTTGCATGAACATAGAGACAAATGTTAAACTACTTCATACTGTCCCTTTTATTGTGGTGTTGTTCGCTGTCTTAGTCAAGTTGAGCCCTTTAAGCTGGTTGATATTTGTAGCATTTCTAGGCTGGAATATTCTTTACCTTTCAACTGATACTCTTTGACCCTGCTGCTCTACTTTTACCTGTTTTAATTGGTTGCCTTCTTTTATTGTGCAGTAACTTTCTAATGTAAATTTATTACAGTAAATCTATCATGTTTTTCCACCATTCCGCTTCAGGTAGTTTTAAATTCGTCATCCTTCTGTAGATTTCATCGGCCTCTTTGTACTTTGCAAAATTTGGCTTAGTGAGGAACAAGTGTTTCACCTCATTCTCTAGAAAGAACAAATTTTCAAATGTATCATATAACACTTTGCTTGTTGGCAAAGCTTTAATAGCTGAAGAGATGACTTGTCCCTTGGACAACTTCATGAGTCTATCGCTATAGTCCAACTGAGGCATGATCTTGTCATTTACGACCATAGGACTGGGAAGACCCTTCTCCCTCAAAATCTGAAACTTAGCCATGAATCTATCAATGGCTACCTGCATGTTATGGCACTTCTCTTCTAGGTTAAGCATAAGGTTTGTTTTGGAAAAAACCTTCCTAATCTCCAAAATGGCCTCGTTCCTATCTTCTATGTTAAGCTCATGGAGCTCATATCTATTCTTTCTGTTTAAGAAGTGGATGAGTCAATTGGCATCCTCTGGTTTATTCCCCAATTCTTCCCTTACTTTTTGGATAGCTTCAATAGCTACCTTCACTAATTATGTCTACTCAAATATAACTTGAATTGATGGCCAAATATCATTGGCAGAGTCAATGATATTGGCCCAGAGCATTTCTTTGGTTTGTCCCAGTGGTTTTTGTAGTGTTAAATACTTCTCCAAGATTTTGATTCTCTCTCCCATTCTCAGTGATTTTTGTGTTTCTTCCTTTTTCTGGAGTTGAGAAAGTTTACAATCAGTTTCCAGACTTTCTACCTTTTTCTTTAGTCTCTTCATCTCTATAGCCTGGATAGACATCTATTCCATGGCTTTTACTAACTCTACTGCTTTCTCTCCCTGTGTACCTATTGCTGTAGTAGGTTATGCTGTTACTGGCAATGTTGTGATAGGTGGAGCTCTGGGTGCCAATGATGCTTCTAGTATGGATGGAACTACTGTAGATAATATGGGAATGACAGTTCTAAAAGTTGTGGCCAAGTCACTTTACTTCAATTAGATTAAAGTGTCCAACTCCTTCTCTATCTCCTTGAGTTGATCGTTTAGCTCCAGGACCAAGTCCATGAGCTCTTCATGTTCTTGTTGTGCTTCTAGGACTTCCTGTGTCTATGGGTGATACAGCTAGGGTATCTTTAGCTACTTCTTGAGTGCAACGATGTCATCATTTTTCTTCTTAATCAGCTGCTCTGCAGCTTTTACATTTTTGGGATCATGTCCCAATTCAATCACTAAGTCCTCTAAGGACTTGATTCTATTATCCTTGGCTTGTTTGGAGGCCTTCTCCAACTAAAATTGGGATGATATATTGTTTAGGGAGTTATGTAATTGGTGGGTAGCAATGGACTTCCCTTTTAATGTGGAGTATATCACCTCCCCTGTTTTCTTGTGCAGTTCAATCTGGTCAATGGGATGAATATCCCTTGCTAGTACATCAAAGTCAACTTTTTTGAAATATGATGTTGTCCTTGGCTGCTGAGTGGTTGGCTTGATGAAAGTCATCTGCATTTTTCCCTCTTTGATATCAAAGGTTGACATTAGCCTTATTTGATTTTTGGGGGTCATCTTCAGATACTGTGCATATGTTTGGGCCTTAATCCTCTCATTCTTAGCCTTGATCTCTTTGTAACTTTCCTTAATATCTTGATCCTTATCTGCAGGCATTCTAAAGGAAGATACCTCAACATTTTTCTGCCTCATCAACATCTGAGTCTGTGATGTAGAGGGTGTTGGGCCGCTAATATGTCATTATGGTTATCACATTTTAACACCTATTTCATCCATTTCTACCCTTGTTTATCACGTCATTTATCATGATTTATCATATATTTCCATTTTATAATTATTTATGCTCTTATGGATAAATATTATTTATTCTCCTTTATTTTTAATAAATTGATGATTATTATGCATGATTTTACCGATGATGGTGTATTAATAAATTTGTTGTAACATCACTCACCATTTTAGCCTCTAAGATATTCTCCAGATTGCAGATTTGATCTCCATCTTATCATTAAATATGCCAACTCAGAAATTCGCTGGAATAAGAAGCGATAATTTTTCATTGGACATCTCAAGCAAATGGATAAGAATCTGTAAAATCTGAAGCATGGATTTTGTTTAGAATGGATCGAATTAGTTTTGGGATGAACAATTTTCCCAAATTTGGTTCATATTAAAATAAATGGAAGGTTCTCTGAAGACGCTTTTCTCAAATTTGTTGTTGCGGTCGGTTTCCAAATTATCTCAGTTGCAATACCAAATTCGACCTATTCCTGTTGAATGCTGATGGAAAGATATTTTAGATATGATCTTGCTGATAAATTTGTTGTGAACAATCCAATTTTGTTATGGGAATCATTTTGTAATCATATATGTTGTAACTTCTCTCTGCTCTCTATGTATTTAAATGAAAACATAGATAAAAAAGGGATATGGATCATTAGAGTTAGGAGAGGATAGGATAAGAGGAGAGGGGATAATTAAAAGATTTTGATATATACATGTAATCACTTTTGAATTACAGGTAGACTATGCTATATTATTTTCATTCAATGAAAGAGTCTGTTGATTTCCCTTGACGTGTGCAGATCGAATCAAATGAGAGGTGTTGATTAAGCCTGATTAGTTTTTTTAATTCTCTGATTACTATAAGTTCTTTCCTCCCAGAAGTGGAAAGGGCCCACCACAACTGGGAGATCTAGCTAGATTAGCACCGGTGCTATAAATTTCCATTACGAGTTTCATTTCAATTCTGTCAATTCTATAGGTTGTGAGTGTTAATTTCATTACAGAGCGTGTGTTAATTTCATTACAGAGTGTTTAATTTCTAGCATAAGCATGAGTTATTTTTACATAGGCAGGCATGTATTAGAGCACTGATTTCATTTTCTTTCGTTTATAGCATTGAAAAATAGGGCATACGTGAGAGTGTGGTTATTATAGAATCAGCTGAAAGAGATTGGTTAATGCTACTGAACTCTCGTTTGACATCATTTCCATTTGAACTGCTTAATTGAGATTAAGTGTGATTTAGATTGAATCAGCTAGAAGAGATTGGTTAATGCTACTATGCTCTCAGTTGATGCTATTTTCAATTGAATTTCTTGCTTCAGATTTGATTATGGTTTTGCTTGATATTAAGTCCTGATGCTTAGATGTATTATTTCTGTTAACAGTTGTAGCTTGAGTTTTATAAATGCATCTGTTTACTCTTGTATCAATTTTTATAGTTCAACTTAAAAAAAATTACTCTCTGGATTTATAGCTTGTACATATTGTGTACACTCTTGAAACAAAAATACTTACCCAAGTCGATAATTAATGTGAGGCAATTAGGAGTTTTAAAAGACACCTTTTAGCAACCAACATTTTGGCATCGTTGCCGAGGAGAGTGTTGCCATTTCATAGAGAGTGATGTATGTTTGATATTTGCTGCTGGGAAAGAATTGGGTATTAAAAATGGAATGTAAGAACCTACATAAAGATCAAGTAAAGTGCTTGCTCCTCCACCCGCTTTTCGGCACAATTGCATAGAAGTTGAAGTAGGTGTTTGATGTTTGTCTATTGTGAAAGAACTGGGTATTGAAAACGGAAGGTAAGAACCTTCGTAACGAGCAAGTAAAGTGCTTTCTCCTCTGCCCGCTTTTCAGTAGAATTGCATAAGAATTGAAGTACAAATTTAGAGGTAGAATTTTTGAAAAAATCTCATAATTCCACTCAAGTGGTGATGTAAGAACCACCCATTTCACTAACCAATTGATAGGAACATTGGAAGGAGGAGCTTCAAAGACACATGAAAAACATCTTCCATTACAGTAAGATATGGCTCACATTACAAATTTTAAATTTCCTATCAAAAATCTAGGAGGAGTGACACAAATGCACATAATTCCCCCATCTTCTCTACCAAATTTTCATGGTTTGACAAATGAAGATCCAGATACATTCATATTTGAGTTGGAAATACTTTGTAGAGGATATGATTATTGTACTAATGATCAAAGGTTGAAATTTTTTCCTCTTACTCTAAAAGGAGCAGCTCTCTGATATTTCATGAGCCTAGGTGGGAACTGCATCCAAACATGGGAGGACATGAAGAACATATTCTTGAAGAAGTACCAAGACTACTACAAATCCAATGAAGATATTTTCGATATGATACAAGGGGAAGATGAAAGCTTAGAGCACTATGTGGAGCGATTTCAATATAACCTTCAAAAATCAAAGCATAAGTATTTGGAAAAAGAGACCTTAAAAACACTCCTTCTTAATGGAATCAAAGATGAATTTTTCGAACTCTTAAATCTGATAGGAAAATTTCATGTTGTTCAGCTATCATATGATGATGTTTGTGAATTGTGCATAAGGTATTCAAGAGGAATCTTCAAGGCTGGTAAGAATTCTAGAGAATTTTCTTCTTTCTTTTCCAAATCTACTACAAGAACAGGAGACATAAGAGCTGAAATCAATGTTTTATTTGAAAATTTTAAAGTTGATTTTATTAGCTCTCTAAATTCAAAATTGGATGTTTTAAAGGTTCAGAAAAATCAAGAAATTGAAGAAGTGTTTTTCCCTCATTACCAAAAGGAACATCCCATAGATAGTTGTTCTTCCTTATCTAGGATGGAAGTAGCATATCAAAGAGATGAGGAAGCTCCAACAAGGTCAAAACTATGGAAATCATGGCCTACAGGTATGGTTCAAAACACTTCCTCTCCATTCTCTTACTTTCATAATCCATTATGGAATACTCATGTGTTAGGGAAACCATGTCCATCTCAATATAACCCCCACAAATCTTGTCTACAAGTTTGGCATAGTTCATCTTATGATTGCATGACTACTCTCCCTCATCTTGTAGCACAAACACATCCTCCATATTCTCCACCAGCTCTTCCACAACATCTTACTTGCCTATCAAAATCATCCACTGAACCCAATCAACTACATCATCAAAATGCTCCATTTCGTACACAATTTCCTGCTCAACTCATTCTACACCCTCACCATAATAAACAAGTACAACATGCTTACAGTGTTGAACTGCAATATTTACCCACCCTTTCCACCCATTCTATCTCACATGCGCCATTGGAGAAAACTCATATTGAGATTCAGAATGTTTCAAATCCAAAAATTGTAGAGGTTATGGAAAAAGATGAGGTTTCTTCTAGTTTGCATCAACAAGCCATTTTAAAAGCTCAAGAACTTCATGATATGATGGCTACGGGAAACAAAGAAAGTAAAGGATATATTGAAGATTGGTTTCACTCCATCATTTGTTTGCAGCATCACTCCATACTTCAACAATTTTTGACACCATCTTTTCAAGGGAAGTTGGCTTCTCATACCCTAATATTTATTAACATGCATTTTTCAAATTTGGGTATGTACATACTTGAAGCCTTATTTCGAAAGTGGTTCCACTAGAAGTACTCTTATCCGTAATCGTATTCATTTTTCAAATCAGAATAGGTTAGTGTAGAGAATAAAATAAATAAGGAAATAAAATAAACACATTTTTTTAATGTAAAAATAGTTGTTTTTGTTACAACACGCTGTGGAAATCAACATCGGTGAAATAATTTAATTTATTTATGGATGTATATGTATTATATTGAAAATAACAAGTTATATAAACACTCATATTCATTTTTATCACCAATTTTGAAAAATTTCTTGAATATCATATTTTTTTTGGCTTGTGGGCTTAATGAAATTTCTGAAAACACGGTCGGGATAGTCATGTTTTGAGGGACCAAAAGAGAATATTTTTAAAAATTGTTTCTATCCTAAGTATCCCTTTATTTCTACTTTCCAATCCAATTTGAATCACTCAATTTGGATTTAAAACGAAAACGTTATAACCAAAACATTGATAGGGTGTCTAGTAGGCAGTGCAGGAACAGAGTTGGGACAGTCAGTGTTTGGTGGCCTAAATGACTATATTTTTAAAACCTACTTCTATCCTAAGTATCCCTTGATGTCTAATTTCCAACCCAATTTGAATCACTCAATTTGGATTTGAAACGAAAACGTTATAACCAAAACATTGACAGGGTGTCTAGAGGGAAGCTCAGGAACATAGTTGGGACAGTCTGTTTTCGGAGGCCTAAATGACTATATTTTGAAAACCTATTTCTATGATATATTCCCCTATGAAAATATTTTACAAGAAAATTTGAATCACTCATTTTCGATATTGTATGAGAAAGTTATGACCAAAATATTGATTGTCTATCGTAAATCAGCACTCTTAAAACTCTATTTTTGTAGTTGTTCACTTGTGGATTTGACCCATCAATTGTTTTTGTTTTTAAAACCTGCTTCCATTAGAGATAAATAAATTAATCTACTTTCATTTCCAATTTGAATCATTCGAATCTGTCATCAAACGAAAAATATATGCTTAAGATATCCACTATTGGTCTAAGATAGGTAATCGAAAATGACTCTATTATGCAGGTTGTTATAAGTAAAATTGATATATCATATCATGGAATTTTCAAAACATGCTTCTATTAGTGATATAACCTTGAATTAGCTCTCATTTGGCTTTTGATTCAATCGAATCAAACCAAAAATAATGGAGTTGTGATTAAAACACTGTTGGTTAATATGGTCGACCACTGCTCTCCTGCAGGTGACAAATAAATTTTACTTTGTTATTTTTTCCGTGGATTTGTTTTACAAAGTAACTACTTGTTAGTTTTTTGCATAATTATTGGATTAGGGGAGCCCGATCACCTCTCTTTCTCCATGATTTAATGTTTTATTGCAGGTAGACACTCGGTTTTTCAAGTCCTAGGAGAATAAAGAAGGTCAATTTATAGACAAGCGACTCTTGAAAGAAATTTTAATGAAATAGGGGCATTTCATCCAATTCATTACCTAACGGATTCATAACAGAAAAAATGAAGAATTTGATTTCCATTTGAAGATTCATGTCACTGCTGCCAAAACATTTTTCCAAGAGAACATTTTTTTCCATTGACAGATTGATATTCCCTTAGGAAATAACATCATAGCTGTTATAACTTAATTCATTTATTTATATACTATTTTTAAATGAAGTGTTGTTTCTTTTCTGATTTCTTTTATGTTTTTGTGTTTCAGGTGTTGCTTCCTTCAAATTGTAGTTTCTGCTCCATTGGCGATTGAACAATGAGGACTCCACCATGCAATTTCTAGTTGCAGAAGACAATCCTTCAGCAGCTTCATTTCTGTAAAAATTTATTTCTTTTTAGACTGTAAATATGATTGTTTTATGTGTTTTTCTCTATTCGTTTGTTGTTGTAAATATGATTTCTTTTCTCTGTTTTTCTGTAAATATGATTGCTTTTCTCTGTTTTTTTGTAAATACAATTGGTTTTTCTTGTTTTTCTTTATTGATTTTCTTTTTTTTATATGATTGCCCTTCTGTTGTTTAGAGCAGTAGGGATGAATGCTTGTCTGTGTTTTTTTCTCCCTATTTTCTTTTGTTGTTCCCTACAGGGAACATCCGTTGTTCCCTTCAGGCAACAACGCTTTTTCATGTGCGTTGATTTGTTGTTCCCTAAAGGGAACAACACTTTTCGTGTGTGTTTTTCTTTGCTGGGGGAACAGTTGATGTTCCCTATAGGGAACAAGACTTTTTGCGTGTATTTTTCTTTTTTGTTCCCTATAGGGAACAACATTTTTTATGTGTATTTTTCTTTGTTGTTCTCTACAGGGAACAATTTTTATCCCTATAGGGAACAACACTTTTGTGTGTATTTTTCTTTGTTGTTCCCTACAGGGAACATCACTTTTTGTGTGTATTTTTCTTTGTTGTTCCCTACAGGGAATAGTCGATGTTCCCTATAGGGAACAACACTTTTTGCATGTATTTCTCTTTGTTGTTCCCTATGGGGAACAACATGTTTTGCATGTGTTTTTCTTTGTTGTTCCCTACAGGGAACAGCTGTCGTTCCCTAACACATTTCGCGTGTGTTTTTCTTTGTTGTTCCCTATAGGGAACAACACTTTTCACGTGTTTTTTTTTGTTGTTCCCTACAAGGAACAACACTTTTTCCGTGTATTTTTCTTTGTTGTTCCCTACAAGGAACAACACTTTTTCCCTGTGTTTTTGTTGTTCCCTACAAGAAACAGTTGTTGTTCCCTCCAAGGAACAACACTTTACGTGAGTATTTTTTTGTTGTTCTCAGCACATTTTTGTATGTTTTCCTTTGGTGTTCCCTACAGGGAACAATTGCTATTCCCTCCAGGGAACAACACATTTTTTCTGAGTATGATTTTGTTGTTCCCTCCAGGGAACAGCTGTTGTTCCCTAAAGGAAACAACACTTTTTCCGAGTGCTTTTTTGTTGTTCCCTCTATGGAATAGTTGTTGTTCCCTCTAGGGAACAACATTTTTTTCAAGTGTTTGTTTGTTGTTCCCTCAAGGGAACAACACTTTTGGAGTTTGTTGTTCCCTCAAGGGAACAACAAATTTTTTCAAGTGTTTTTTGTTGTTCTCTCCAGGGATCAGTTGTTGTTCCCTAAAGGGAACAACACTCTTTTCGAGTGTTTTTTTTTTTTTTTTTTTTTTTTTTCCCTAAAGGGAACAACACTTTGGATTTTGTTGTTCCCTAAAGGGAACATCACTTTTTTTGGAGTGTTTTTTGTTGTTACCTCAACGGAACATCACCTTTTTTTTCGAGTTTTCTTTTGTTGTGCCCTCAAGGGAACAACCCTTTTAGAGTTTGTTTTTCCCTCAAGGGAACAACACTTTTTTGGAGTGTTTTTTGTTGTTCCCTCAAGGGAACAACACTTTTTTTTCGAGTGTTTTTTGTTGTTCCCTCAAGGGAACAACACTTTTTTTCAAGTGTTTTTTGTTGTTCCCTCTAGGGAACAACTCTTTTTTGAGTGTTTTTTTAGTTTTTGTTGTTCCCTCTAGGGAACAACACTTTTAGAGTGTTTTTGTTGTTCCCTCTTCGAAACAACATTTTTGCTTTTTGTGAACTTGTGTGTTGAGAATAGCACTTCCTTCCTCTTGTGGGATTATTCTTAGTTCATCTCAACCACATTTTACTAATTCTCTTTCATGGCATGAAGTACACTACTTTTATGAGGAAAAGAATTATGGATTCTATTGAAGCGAGTTACTATCATTCACGTTATGATATTTAACAAAGACAACTTCTGAATGAGAGATTATTTTTAAGAAAAGGGACACAGTTATTTATATACTACTTTACTGGATTGTTTTCTGTTGTACATGATACTGATTGATCATCTTAATACCATGTTGGTTCCACCCTTCCTGGTTATAATCTTCTCTGTCTATAATAAATGAGATTATGGGTATATTTTTTTTCTATTGACATCTTCAACTTCTTCCACCATCCTTGCTCTTAAGGAGTACCGAGCCTCCCTTTATTTATCATAAAAATGTTTAATAACAGTAAAATTTTGTTTGCAGATGGAGGATAGGGGGTCTCATTAAGAGCCAGCCTACCATGTTCATAAGGCTGTAACAAAGTGACATTCCCATTATGGCCACCACACCAGGGTTATGATCCATTAGATAGCCAAAATATCCTTGGAACAGGAGGTCTCATCACGAGCTAGCCTGACTACTTTTGCTACATCCCAGTGAATGGCAGTGTGTTTATGTGGTTACTGCACCAGCACACTAAGCTCTTCTGTAGAAAAGCACTGGAACTCTCCATTTATAAATTGAGGATCCTGGATCATAAGGGTTAAAAAGCAACCTTGTCGAGGCTATGGACGCCTGCTGGTAGCAGAGGCTCTGCTTATTGTATTGAAGTTATATCTTATCGTCAATTATTACTATAATACCCTTTTCTTATTCTCTCTTTTTATCGGAGAAGTTATTTCCTTAACGTTTCCCTGTTTTAAACCTTTACGCATGAGAAATTGTTTTTTGATCAATCACATCATTCTCGGCTAGAATACCATTAGCAAAGCATCTTTTTGGCAGATTGTTGTGCTTTTTCTTTTTCGCATAACTTATCATCAATCCAAAGCATCCTATCTCTTATGCATAACTATCTTTACACACTCTGCTCTCATTATAACCATACCTCTTATCGTCCTATCGTTGATATGTGTACTCTACTTCATTTACTGTCGTACTATTAATTCCCTTGCCTTGCCATCAGAACAACACTTTTCCTATGCTTTATGGTCATGAACGCCCTTTCCCAATTAGAGGGGGAAGGTTATTCAAAAGTTTTTTCTGATTGAAATTTTTACATGCAGCTTATCTATTGCTATTCAAAACTAAAACTATGGATTCAAGAAATTTGCATGCAGCATAGTGATTTTTTTACAGGAGAACAACAAGTATAGGGGGAACTCTATTCACAGCAAGGCCACACTATTGCAACTAACAGAAGAGGCTCGAGAAACTCGCAAACGTGAACAATTGTTCAGACATGATGTGCTTGCCTGGATTCCACCTTTTGCATCACTTTTAGCATCAACTCATCATACATCAGCTTCAACAAATGCCATTCCATACATGTCATTCAACATTTTTTCAGAGGTAAAACTTGAGGTAAAATAGCATAAGTTTTTGATTTATTGAAAATTTAGGAGAATTTCATGAAAATCCATTGAGTATTATATATCATCATTCATTCCACATCTTTACCACTTCCTATTTTTCAGAGACATATAATCTTTCAGTTTGGTGGAGTGTTCCTTTCATTTATTTCTTTATTATGACCATACCATTATTATTCTTTATCCTCCATTGATCTTCTTATTCATTTTCAACACCTCCCTTATTCCATGTTGTTTTACACCAGGCATAGATTTCAACAGATGGTAGCAACCACCTCAATTTGTTTTCTAGCATTGCATGAGGGCATGCTAATTCTCAAGTTTAGGGGAGGAATTGCTACACATGATGGATGTTTTCTACTTTCTTTCTCATTTAAGGCATACAATTTCATTTTATACAGTGCTGGCACTGATTTGCGTATCTTTAAAACTATGAACCAAATTGTTATGATTTCTGAAAAACAAAGAGGTAGCATTAAAATACAAAAACCCAAATAATTTCAAGTTAAATTAGTTCATAAAATTTCGGAAATCATGCACTCTCACCTACATCCATTTTGTTTATATATCATGATCTGTGCATCAAAACAATATGATTTTTGGATCATAGAAGCATTAATATAGTAGAAATGTACTTGCAAAATTTCAGCAAAATCTGGTTTGTAGTTTTTTGAGAAAATGGTTAATGAAGCTTTTTGTTACTTATATCATATTTTGCTGCAACTTCATATACATATAGTTGAACGTTAATGTAAAAATTGTTACACCTTCATCAACATTGTTAAAATTGAATATTCATTATTTGAGGAAGAATTCATTTGTTCCATCAATTTCATGACTTGGGATGAACATTTTTTTATATAGCTTGTTTAATATAGAGGCTTCAGGTTGCATGAGGACATGCAATATATTCAGTTTGGGGATATGTTGGGCCGCTAATATGTCATTATTATTATCACTTTTTAACACCTATTTCATCCATTCCTACCCTTCTTTATCACGTCATTTATCATGATTTATCATATAATTCCATTTTATAATTATTTATTCTTTTATAGATAAATATTATTTCTTCTCCTTTATTTTTAATAAATTGATGATTACTATGCATGATTTTACCAATCATGGTTTATTAATAAATTTGTTGCAACATCACTCACCATTTTAGTTTCCAAGATATTTTCCAGATTGCAAATTTGATCTCCAACTCATCATTAAATATGCCAACTCAGAAATTCGCTAGAATAAGAAGTGACATTTTTGCATTGGATGTTTTGGGAAAATGGAGAAGAATCTGGAAAATACGAAACATGGGTTTTGTTCAAAATGGACCAGAATAGTTTTGCTATGAGCAGTTTTCCCCAATTCAGTCCGTCTTAAGAGAAACAGAAGGTTATCTGAAGACATTTTTCTCAGATTCACTGTTGCGGTTGGTTTCCAAATTATCTTAGTTGCAATACCAAATTAGACCTATTCCTATTGAATGCTGATGGAAAGATATTTCATATATGATCTTGCTAATCAATTTGTTGTGAACAATCCAATTTTGTTATGGGAGTAATTTTGTAATCATATATGTTGTAACTTCTCTCTGCTCTCTATGTATTTAAATGAGAATAGAGATCAAAGAGGGATATGGATCATTAGAGATAGGATAGAATAGGATATGAGGGGAGGGGATAATGGAGAGATTTTGATATATACATGTAATCACTGTTGAATTATAGGTAGACTATGTTATATTATTTTCATTCAATGAAAGAGTCTGTTGATTTCCCTTGACGCGTGCAGATCGAATCGAATGAGACGTGTTGATTAAGCCTGAGTGGTTTTTTTAATTATCCGGTTACTGTAAGTACTTTCCTCCTAGAAGTGGCAAGGGCCTGCCACAGCTGGGAGATCTAGATAGATTAGCACCAGCACTGTAGATTTCCATTACCAGTTGCATTTCAATTCTGTCAATTCTGTAGGTTGTGAGTGTTAATTTCATTGCAGAGCGTGTTAATTTCATTACAAAGTGTTTAATTTCTAGAATAAGCGTGAGTTATTTTTACATAGGCAGGCATGGATTAGAGCATTGATTTCATTTTATTTCATTTACAACATTGCAGAATAGGGCATATGTGAGACTGTGATAATTATAGAATCAGCTGAAAGAGATTGGTTAATGCTACTTAACTCTCGGTTGACATCATTTTCATTTGAATTGCTTAATTGAGATTGAGTGTGATTTAGATAGAATCAGCTAGAAGAGATTGGTTAATGCTACTATGCTCTTGGTTGATGCTATTTTCAATTGAATTGCTTGCTTCAGATTTGATTATGGTTTTTCTTGAGATTAAGTCCTGATGCTTAGATGTATTATTTTCGTTAACAATTGTAGCTTGAGTTTTACAAATGCATCCATTTACTCTTGTATCAAGTTTTATAGTTCAACTTAAAAAGCATTACTCTTTGGATTTATAACTTACACATATTGTGTACACTCTTGAAACAAAAAGACTTACCCAGGTTGATAATTAATGTGAGACAATTAGGAGTTTTAAAAAACACCTTTTAGCAACCAATAGAGGGCTCTTGCATACTGCCAAATGGAGTGGTGGGCTTGCTTCTTTCAAACTCTGTGTTGATGACCCCAACTAAGTCATCAATGAACTCTTGCTCAGAGGCTAGATTGGGCTTCTGTCTTTTGTTTGACTCTTTCTGTACATCAGAAGTAGGGATTCCTGAAGTGGAAGCCCCTTCTCTCTTTCTTTTTGGGACCTTCTCCTCATTCTGAGGAGTTTGCATGACTGGATGGGCACTTGAAGCAGTTGCTGGTTCTTCTGATGGTTCTGTCCTAGTTGACTAATATGGCCTATTTGATGGTTCTGGCCTATTTGACTATTCTACCACCTACAAGAAAGAATCCTCATCAAGTTTTTTTCCAGATATATTAATGTGTTTTCTAGAGCAACTTTAGTATTATCCCGGTCCTCTAAAGTGTTTTCCACCCATTGCAACTGGTTAGCATATTTTTGTATCTCATGGATGCGGTGATGGATATAGAGAGCCATCTTGTTTTTCTACCTGCTTTTGCAGATGAAATATAAGGAATCATATCTCCATATGAAGCTTTGTTTTAGTTTTAATCTCTGAAGGATTAGGTGTGCCTCCTTTCCAGCTTCTCTGCTATTACAAATAAAAGAACCCAATTGGTATTTGATCTTGAGATGGGCTTTCTTTTTGGCTTTAACAAAGTTTACCTCATCTGAATTTATTATATTCTTGTAGTACTCCAAGGAAAATAACTTCATTGGGAGGTATTTAGGTAGTTTGTATGGGGCCAACTCACGGCCATAAATCCTGATTTCAGTGTGGTTTTGGTACAAGTAACAATCTCCCACCTAATGATTTATGTTTAGATGAATGACTCTCCTAATCTCAGGACTGATTCTTGGTGGAGGGGTTCCACTGAGCATGATCATCACAGGGTGAACAAAGGAATCTATGAATAGGGGGAGGGATGTTGATGAATCAATGGGATCCAGAAGATGATTGATCTTGGTTGGCCCTTGGTGTCCAAATTTTTCAAGGTAAGTGGGAATTTGTCTAACTGGTAATATATGAAAAGGTGATACAAGACCAAGGAGTATTTGAAGACTCTCTCATTACTCATTCTGAGGAATTATTCATGCATCCTATCAGCTATGAACTGAGCATAGTCATATATGACAGCAGGAGGTTGTCCTAGAGTGTATATGTACATGAAGGCTAAAATAATATCATCAATATATTCATCGATAGTATAACCCAGGACAGTAGATATCATATCCACAATACTTCTGCCCCAAGGAGAAAATAACGCTATTACATATGGGGGGGGGGCTTGGGGATATACTTCTCTTCTACGATGAAGGTTTGGATTACTTGGGCCAATCTTGCAGGGTTGAATTTGGGATATAAGTCCAACAAGTCTCTAATGGAGAGGAGAGTCAAGTTTTGGCTAGGCTGGAGTTGTAGCATCTCATTTATAGATTCAGCAGTGATAGTGAAAATTATGGCCTGGTTGGGGGACATGACTGCTCTTTGACTGGGGACATAGTTGGCATGGAAATAATGTACAATTACTAGGAAAATGTGGACTCTAGGGAACTAGTAATTAGGCAATTTGGACTCCCACGGACCAATTTCATTAGCCTTGTTCAAGTATCGATCCCTACTTTGACAGTATACTTTGAGCGGGGATTCACGGACAAAGGTGTTATTTATCTGGAAATCCCTATCAGCCAGGGGGGTGGTCCAGGTCCAAGAAAGGTGTAGAGATGAGTCTCACATTAATGGAAATTGGGGCAACCATTCTCAGTTCTTATGGACTTGAGAATGGGGGAGGTAATTTGCAGTGTTTTTAGGGCAATGGTGTTCAACATAAAGTGGGTTTAAGTCCTTGAGCTTCTTTGATTAATTTTTTATCCTAACTAAGAAAACTCAGTAACTGGTTTCTTTGAATTTGACAAGGTAATGGGTGAATTGCGGCTTAAATACTTGGAAATGGGATGAAATGGTTCTGAACAAGGTGGTTGGCTACTGCAAATGGTTGAAAGGGCTCTGTGTAGGCAGGAAAGCTAACTGGGTGCTCTGCAACATCTCTGGAGTGAAATTGGAAGTGAGTTGATGGCTTCAAATGTTTTTAGATGACGTGCATGCGTGCAGAGGTTTACCATTGAAATTTCAGAGAAAACAAATGATTTGGGGATTTTTAGCTTTTATGCATGAAAAGTCAGTTTTAGTGGGTATGGGGTGAACAGTGGACATTTTATCGTGTAGCGGGCAGGCAGTAAATGGTTTCTATTGCACCGCTTACGGGCGCTTGGTGGTATTGGGGAGAGGCCGCCCGGTTCCACTTATTAAATGACACGTAGCATCAGGGGTTGGGTGGAAAACCACCTTTTCGAGTGGGTATCCTTCGGACGTTGGGTTGGCCTGATATGGATAAGGGCCATCGAATGTGGAGGGAAGCAATCGCACGGTGATCGGGCAAGGAAATTGCACGGAGGGTAGTGGGGGGCCCGGCGAGTGCTTAAGTGCAGCAGTATCAAGGTTAATGATGGGTTAAGGCGGGTTTAATGACTAAGGGATGGATTTTAATATTTTTGAGGGATAAGGGGTAATACTATAGTTTATAACTAAACTAATGGGTGGGGTTATTTATATAAAGTAGTTAAATATCTACGTGATAGTGGGTTTTCGGGAATTAATATATAAAGTTAATAATTAATATGAATGGGTGGAATAGAGACACAAGACACTAAGAAAATGGATTTTATCGATTTAAATGCTTCTCACATATTAACGTTAATACTTAGAGTAATTTTTTTTTGTGCATTTTTCGGGAAAAATGGGTTTTCCATGGGGGTGATTACTTTCCCTAGGCAAATAGTGTTTTAACCTTAGGAAAAGGGGTTTTATTTAGGGAAATGAGGGGGAATGAAGGGAGATTAATTTTTTGATGAGGGGGAATCTAACACTTGATATCCATAAATCATTAAGCTGAGGGTCTGGTCCCTCCAAAAGTCAAAGAAATGTTCTGAGCCTCTTTGACTTAAAGGTTTTAAGTAATTTGAACTTTATTTATGGGAAATTAGTAAAGTAAAGGGGTAAAATGAATGGGGGGAGTTAATTAACTAACTTTGTAAATCATTTGCATGCTTGATGTTGACTGATAAAAGATGCCTTTTAAAACTCCTATTTATCCCACAGTAATTATCAACTCGGGCAAGTCCTCTTATTTCAAGAGTGTACACAGTATGTGGCTGCTATTAATTCAGAGAGTAATGTTTCCTAAATTGTAGTATAGATCTTTAAATACAAGAGTAAACGGATGCATATAATAAATTCCAATTGCAATTATTAAAGGAAACTTAATCCTCTAACGAAATCAAATCCTTCAGGAATTCAAGTAGTAACAACATCAGTTAAGAGTGCAGTAACAATAACTCATCTCTTCTGAACTAATTTTAATCAAAATCAAACTCAATCTTCATTAAATAATCCTGATAGCAATGATATCAATCTGAGAGTCCAATAGCGATAATCGAACTCTTTACAGTTGATTAAATCAATCCGAATACTTATCAAAGTAACTTACCTTGTAATGAAGAAAAACTAAATCAAACGACAATACTGTAAATCATATAAAACAGAGATATATTGTCAATAAAAGAAACAACTAGTGAAGGAAATAAAATTACAGAAAGCAGGAAAATTATCAAACCAATCACACTTGCAAGAATTGGAAATGTATGACACAAAGAAAGCAGTTAAATCCACTAGAGGCTAGCCCTTAGCCGCCAACGAACACTGCTAAGTTTCTTCAGATAATGCGAGGGAACAACAACTTCAATTATGTATTAATCATCAAACTTAAAGAGCATTACAATATATTCATGTTCTTCTCAACAGAGAGAGTTTGTAATTAATATTACAATTTCAATAATAACCGAGATCCCCCCCTTTCTTCTTACAATCGTCTCTTTTTATAATCAGAAAGGGTAAAAGATAAAGGTAAATGTGATCCCTCAGGATCGAGGATCTCTCGATCCTGAGGGATTCACAACCGATTTCTAACTTCAAACATCTTTCCTAGTCTGTGTTGATCCCTCTGATTCGCTCTCAGCCATTTCCGCAACCAACTCGTTCCTTCCTTTGCTTGTCTATTTTTTGTTGTTCCTCAGTTAGGGAACAACAATTGTCCCTTTTGTCGTTTTCCTACATAAGAAGGGTAAAAGTTAGCTAAATCATAAATGAAAATAATTCCTTCATTTCTTACCAGAATTCCTCAATATATTAACACATTACAATATAGAAATGATAAGAATAAAGGAAAAGGATGATGAGATTAATGGTAACTACATACCCTTTCTATGACTCAATATACTCCCCTGCTTACCCTGTTTCATGGCCTCATGAAAAGCATGTAATTTGTATGCAGAGTAGTTAAAGAGTAAGTTGGAGAAGTAACATTGTAAAGTGGTATACAACCATGATTCTAGGCCAAGAGCTCAAAGATGGGCACTATCTGTCCTTCAGGCAACTCGTATATAGCCCTATAACCTTCAGCAGGATACCAAATTATAGGGCTACGGAATCGACATCCTAGCCAATAAGGCCCTTCTCTCAAAATGATATTTCTATACATGAAAAATCGGTCTGCAACTATTTTAAAATTTATTTAATTAAATGGTTCTCTATCCTATACACTATTAGTGGAGACTGTCCACCTAAGCTTGGCTATAGACCAAGAGCTTTCTTGAATGGAGAGGAAGTATTCTACTCCCTTCTGTACAATCTCTTTCTGAATAGGCCCTAAAATTATAATCACCCCTTCCCTTGTCATCAAACTCTTGTGATTGGCAAGCATTTGAAAAGGGTGCTTGGGTTCACTTCTTCCCCAAAGGTCCAATCTATGCTCTTGCCATTGGAATTTGTTATGAGCTTTGAACCATTTAAGCTGATTGACTGAAAACGAGATAAAGGCTTGGAATTAAACATCTCCCATAAAAGGGTTGGGGTTATTTTCCAACTTTTCCTCTAATACAAAATTGTGTAGGTAAAATTCACAAAGAAACCTTTGAACTTTTACCCCATGTTGTTTGCAACAATTTATAAAATCTTCAATTGTTTTTAATTCGATTGGTTTTCCAGATTTCACTACTTTGATTTTCAACAAGTATCGCTCTAACAAAAATAAGGCATAATTATTGGCAGGGGATCTGCATGCCAAGACATCTGTATATATGAGAAGTAGTGTCTGTTTGACTTATGACCCTATCTAGGTTGAGCTTAATTTTCCCCATTTTCTCTTCTGCCTTCCAGCATCTGTCGAAGGTCTCACTCTCTGCTGTGTTCATCTCCCAAATCTACCTCTGCAATTATTGGTATTTTTGCTGGGAGACAGACTCTTGTTCAAGATGTTCTAAGGCAAGCCGAGCCTATGCTAATTCTTCTTAAAGATTCACTATAGGGGGTCATTGCGTGTCATGACATCTTTGGCTTGAATGGTTATTTGAGTACTTCTACTATGAGAAGGGATGCCTACTGTCTATGTTTCTTTATTATGGGAGGTCCAAACCTCCATCTGGGTGGCCATGCTATAGCAAGGTACCACCTCCGTTTGAGTAGCTAAAATGTAGGAAGGTACAACCTCTGTCTAGGTAGTTGCTTCTGCAAGAATTGCATGTTGTTCCTTAGCAGGCTGAGTAAATATGGGCTTAGTTTGAGTCCCTGTAGCCTTAGCTTCGTGCAATTTAGTTTGAACTTCCATGTTTACTGTCTTTGGGGTTTTGTCCAGGACCTTTTCCGCTGTGATTTCCTTTATTTTTCTTATGAGCCTCTTTACAGTTTTCTGAAGCTTCTGTTGCTCTTTCTTGAGCTTCTTCATTTTGGCTCTATACTTTTTCGGAGGAGAAACTGTTATTTCAATAGTTTCTGCTTCTCAAGAGCCTGACTGCTCATCCTAACTCTGTTCTAACAAGACCAAGGTCTCCAGATTGGTAATCATTTTCCTGGTTTATTTCTACTTCTTCTGTTTGGCCTATATTCTTCGTGTTTAGGCCTGCCTGGCTGGGTTCTCCTGGAGGTGTGTCACTAGGTTGGTTCACCTCTTCTTGAATAGACTCTACCCCTGTTTCTACTTCGCAACTTACATTTTCTGATATAATTCTGTCGTGGCCAGAGTTCTCTAAAGATTAGGTTGCTCCCAAATTAAAATTGAGCAGGCTTTCAGGCTGTATGAAATCATTCATATTGGCCAGGATTTGTGCCAATTCGATATCGTGCAATAAATCACCTTGGGGACTCGTGCTTGGTGTTGAGAGAAGTCCCGATTCATTTCTTGGTTCATCTCCAGAACGACCTGTTTCTTCCTCATGGTCTGATTCAGGGTTGTCTTGGCCTTCTATCTGCAAGTGTTGTTCACTTCCTGGGCTAGACAATTCTATGGGTTCGCTGACACTACCTTGAGGATTCTCAGCCACTCCTATTCTTGATCTCAACCTTGAGGATTGTCTACGCTTTTGGCATATGTTCCTTGCAAGGGTAGTCCTCTTCCTTTTCAGAACAGGGTTAGGTGCAAGTAGAGCTAAACCTCCTTCAATAGCAAATATTAGCTCCTCCCAGCTTGATTGTTGCTGGGTGAAGTTATAGCTAACTATCAGTCTGATCAAGCAGTGGTGGCTTGCTACGATTTCTATGTGTTGTCACCATCTTATCCTTCCAGCGGTGTCATGCAGTATAAAATTCAATAATGCAGGTAAATTTACAAAGCACTTTTGTTTCAGAACTACTAAGAGTTTGAGTTGACGCGGCCTTAACATGTCTTTGCGCCCGTCACATGTGATGTAATTCTGGGAAATTCTTGCTAGTTCTCCCCATGATTTTCCAAGGGATTATGGTTGAACACCTTTGCCTTTGATGATCAGCTCCTATCCTTCGTCCTTAAAGGCTTTGATAGTATCATGCAGCTTCAATATTTTATTAGCCCATACAGGTCCTTCTATTGGTAACCTAGATACTTCTACTATGACAATGTCTGATACTGTGATTTGCCTGCCCCTTACCATGGATTGTCCATTCTATAAATTTCATAGGAATTCAACAACAATCTCCTTGTTGGGTGGTTGAAATTGTGTAAAGAATGCTATCCACCCAACTCGAGATAAAATTTCTCTTACTGCATTAGAAACAAACAATATTAGTGGTTTTCTATGCACTGTTCTTCCTCCCATACTACCTGAATTCTACAAACAGTTCGTGTATCAGAGATAGCACAGTAACAAATAGAGCCGAGTGATGGAATAGCAAATGATCATGATAGCTTTATTGGGTAATACTTTATAAACATCAATGCCATTATTAGGGGTTGTTATAATACCACATGCTCTACGATCATTGAATGTCATATTTCCCCGCAGAATCAAATAAAGAGCTTACAACGCATGCATAAGTACACTAGAGCTCCTCGCCCCCCTTTGAAATAATATGTCGCCTAAGACCGAATGAGTGAAGGGATAATGCACTGGCGATGAAGTACAGGGGTGATGAAAGTGGCACGGTATGCATATTAATGAAATGATCATAAAGGATATTGGAGTGATGAAATCAATGCATATAACGAGAATTATCAATAAATAATAAGATGTCGTGAGGTGATACAAAAAGGATAAAGGACAAATGATGTAGGGAATAATGCTTTACTGTCGTTATTCCACTTAAATTGTTATGATTGATTTTTAAAAGATATCTCATGCATAAAGGTTCAAAGTAGGTTCAAAATATAATCTCTCTGTAGTAAAGATAAAACATAAGAGGATGGCATTATAGTAAGTATTGATGTAGGAAATGCAACTTCAATTCCATCAGCAGAGCTTCTGTTGCCTGCAGGAATCTATAGCCTCGACAGAGTTGCTTTCTAACCGTTTGGAACCATGGTCCTCTATGTATAATTGGGGAAGTGCATTATGATATCCAAGGTAGAGACCAATGTGCTGGCATGGTCACTAGATGAACACATTTCCATTCACCGGGAAGTAGTAAAAGGTGGGCAGGTTGGCTCGTAATGAGACCTCCTATTCCAAGGACTTTATTTCTTGGTACATCCATTAGATCAGATCCCTAGTTTGGTGGCCATAGTGGGAATGCCACTTTGTTGCTTCCTTATGATCATGGTCGGTTGGCTCATGATGAGACCACCTATCCTCCATCTGTGGAAAAAAATCATACAATTGTTAGTAAATATATGTATTTATGTATTCATTCATTCATTCATTTATTTATTTATTTATTTTAACAACACTTACTATTTATATATAGAGGGTGGCTCAGCACTCCTTAATAGTAGGGATGGTGGAAGAAGTTTGAACATATCAATAGAGAAAAAAGTATGCCCTTAACCTTATTAATGATAATGAACAAAGAGAGTTAGAGGGGTTAGGGGAGAACCAACATGGTGCATATAATCAATCAATTTAATTTATAGTCGAAATGGGGACCATGAAGTGATATATATGGTTGTGTCCTTCCTCTTTTGATCAATACAAAACAATCTTATTAAAGATGATAATACTCAAGATATATGCTTGTTCTAGTAAACTCCATATTTGTTATTCTTACATATGTATTTGTACACTTGTGCCATAGAAAGGATCATAAAGAGTTAGCGGGGATGGTCATGTAAAGGAAAGAAAGGGTGTTCTCACCAAAAAAATACTCACAATGTGCTATTTCCTAAAGGAAACAACAAAAGAAAACTTTGCACAAAAATTGATGTTCCTTATAGGGAAAAACAATTGTTCCCTATAAGGAACAACAAGAAAAACTGATGCAAAACAATGTTGTTCCTTTTAGGGAAAAACAAAAAGATACATACGCAAAAGTGTTGTTCCTTACAGGGAACAGTAGTTGTTCCCTATAAGGAACAACAAAGGTACTGCACAAGAAAATTGTTGTTCCCTGTCGGGAACAACAAGGCAAAATATGCACGGAAATTGATGTTCCCTGTAGGGAACAACAAGGAAAATACATGCTAAAAAAATTGTTGTTCCCTGTAGGGAACAACAAGTGTTCCTTAGAGGGAACAACAACTGTCCCTTAGAGGGAATAATAGTTTTTTCTTGTAGGGAACAACAAGAAAAATACACGTGGAAACTGTTGTTCCTTAAAGGGAACAACAACTGTTCCTTAGAGGGAAAAACAAGAAAACAATGCATGTGGACATTGTTGTTCCTTAGAGGGAACAACAACTGTTCCTTAGAGGGAACAGCAAGACAAACTCACACAAAAATTGATGTTCCCTGTAGGGAACAACAGTTATTCCCTATAAGTAACAGCAAAGCGAAATATACACAAAAATTGCTATTCCCTAAAGGGAACACCAAAGCAGAATGCACGCATAAATTGTTGTTCCTTAGAGGGAACAACAGTTGTTCCTTAGAGGGAATAACAAAGCAAAATTCACACGAAAATTGTTGTTCCCTATAAGGAACAACAACTATTCCCTATAGGGAACAACAAAGGAAAAAAACTAATGTACAATCTATTATTCAAGAAGATCCAATCAAATAGAAAGAAAACAGAAAGGTAAATTTATGTACATGTTTCAAAAAAAAAAAATTCTTCACTGGACTGGTCTTGTGGGACAATTGTCCTCCTCAACAAGAATTTGTATTGTGGGATCTTCATGTACATGCTGGCAAAAGGACTCCCTTGTAAGCGGTTTATGGTAGAGGCGCACTCTATGCCCATTTTCTTTGAACGGGTAACCGGACCCATCGATGGTAGTTAATGTAAGGGTGTCATTATCATGCACCTCCTTTATCTTGTAGGGACCTAACCATCTGGTCTGGAGTTTTCCCGGGAAATCCTGGAACCTAGAATCATATAGAAGTGCCCAATCACCTTTACGGAATATCTTCTTCTTGATGAGGGCATCATGCAATTTCACTCTTTGTTTTTGGATTAGTACAGTATGCTGAAGAGATGATAGGTAGATTTCATCCAATTCATTGATTTGATGTAGCCCGTTAATCTGGCTTCATTCATATCCAAGCCTACTTCTTAAGCTATCCTCAATGTCTGAATTTCAAATTCTATTGGGAAGATAGGTTCTTTGCCAAACACTAACTGATATGGGGAGTATCCTATGGTGTTTCTCCATGTCATGTGATATTCCCACAGGGCTTCTGGCAATCGAGTAGCCCAGTCACGTCTATGTGATGCGACTCTCTTTGTTAATATAGCCTCAATTACCTTATTGGTACTTTCTACATAACCATTTTCCTGTGCGTGGTATGGAGATGTGATTTTGTGCATGATATGATGATTATTTAATGTTGTAGCCATCTTATGGCCTACAATTTGTAGCACTCCATCCATGATTATTTCTCTAGGCAATCCATACCACACAAAAATCTAGAAAAGAAAGTGGAATACTAAGTCCTCTGTTGTCCGTGGTAATGCTTCTGCCTCCACCGATTTCGTCACATATTCTGTTGCAACCAATATATATGTCTTTTGATTACATGATGGGTTTATTGGGCCAATAAAATATAATGCCCATTGTTCAAAAGGTTCAATGACTAACTGGTTATGCAGGGGCATCTCGTTAGACTGTCCAAGGCATCCCATTCTTTAGCAGCTATCGCATGCCTAGAAAAACTTCTTGGCGTCCTACGGTCTGCAAACTTCCCACCGCAAGGTCCATCATGGCAAGCTTTTAGGATGTTAAATATTTCATCTTCCCTGACACACCTTTGGATATGCATATCGGCTCCCGTGTGAAAGAGGTAGCCTCCGATCCATGAGAACTGAGTGTTGCGTTGTACTATTTTTTTTATTTCCCTAGGCATCAGGTGCTTGGGTAATTTTCACACTGCAAGGTAATTCTCAACATCCACGTACCACGGTGTTTTCATGCTTACAACAAATAAGTGTTCATCAAGGAACTAGTCTTCTACTGCTGCCGAGTCATCTGTCTTTGGTATACATGAGAGGAAATCTGCCACCGGATTTTCTTTTCCTGGTCAATCCTCGATTGTTATGTTAAATTCCTGCAAAGGATCAACCATTGTGTCACTCTCCCATTTGTAACAGGTTTATTAGCTAGATATTTAATAGCAGAGTGATGAGTATACAAAACCATAGGGTATCCTATTATATAATGTCTGAATTTGTTAATAGCGTAGATTACAGCCAGAAATTATTTTTCGGTCACAGTGTAATTCAATTCAGTAGGAGATAGATTTTTTCTAATGTAGTATATTTCATATGGTTTCTTATCTTCCTCCTAGCTGAGAACTGCTCCAATGGTCATACCTGATGCATCAGATGAGATCGGAAATGGAAAATCCCAGTTTGGGCCCCGTAATACTGGGGCTATTGATACTAGCCATTTTAAATCTTCAAAAGCAATGTCACATTTGTCAGTCCATATGAAATCAATATTTCCTGTTAATACATATAATGGTGCAGCAATTTGGGAGAAATTCTTTATAAATCTTCCCTAATATCCAGAAAAACCCCCCAAAACTGTGTACCTTAGTTTGTGTGGAGGGGGTAGGTATTAAGCGAATTATCTGAATTTTTGCTGGATCTACCTAGATTCCAGCTGTTGAGATGTAGTGGCCCAGGATGAGGCCCTCGGTCATCATCATGTGGCATTTTTCATGGCTTAAACAGATCCTGGTAGCGATGCATCTTTGCAGAACTTTCTCTAGCATTTGTAATGCCAGCTCGAAGTCGTCGCCATAGGGTGTAAAGTCATCCATGTACACCTCGAGTCCTTCATTTATCAGGTCTAAAAAATGTTGACTATGGCCCTCTGGAATGTGGCAAGTGCATTGCACAGTCCAAAAGGTAAGACCCTGTAAGAAAATGTCCCCCCAGGGGCAGGTGAAGGTAGTCTTATCCTGGTCTTCAGGGACGATTTGGATTTGATTGTAGCTGCTGAAGCTGTCTAAGAAGGAGAAGAATTTTTTACCTGCCAATGTGTCCAAAACCTGGTCAATTAATGGGAGTGGAAAATGGTATTTTTGGGTTGCTTTATTAAGCTCTCTATAATTGACACATATCCACCACTTTCCATTTTTTTAGGCACCACAACTAATGGAGAAACCCACTTGCTATTAGATATAGGATAGATGAAATTTACATCTAACAATTTTTGTAGTTCATCTTTAACAAAATCTTTAAGGTGAGAATTTAACCTCCGTTGGGGTTGTCGAATGGGCCTCGCATCTTTCTCTATATAGATGTGGTGCATGCATAATTGGGGATCAATCCCTTTCATGTATGGGTAATCCCAAGTGAAAGCCTCTTTATATTTTCTAAGGAGTTGAACAAGCCTCTACTCCTGGTCATCAGTCAAGTTTTTGATGATGTTTAGAACTTTCCCTGGTTCAATTTCAATGGTTTTGCTGTTATAAACAGTAGTTGTTGGTATTGTCTAGTCATTAATTTATTTTAAGGGATCTTCTTCCATTTCGTTATCCAGGGCTGCTTCGATCATGTGAAATTTTAGATTGGATATGGCCTTTGGTTGGTTAATGTAAGTTTTAATGATGTCATCTTCGGTTTGATCCTTAAATTTGAGAGCATCTTCTATGGTTAGAGGTGATTGAATGTTCTCATTTAAATATGATACAGGTTGTTTTATAGTTTTTATTAATGTTAGGATTGGCTGAGCTGGAGGATATAAAGCTAGATTCTTCACATTACTTCCTCTTGTTATAGTCATTCTGCCTGTTCAACACCTTATGTAATCATTTGTGGTTCCTAGCCAAGGTCTTCCTAGAATTAGGGGATGCCCATCTAGCCAATTTCTAGGATTGATAATCAGGGAATTTGCTAGGTATTCCCAAGAATCTACAGACACCATTACATACTGTAGTGTCCCTTTTGGTTTAACAACCGATGGTCAACAAGTTCGAATAAGGTTGTAGTTGGATCCAAGGCAGTAATGCCAAGTTTTTGACAGATTGTTGTTGTGAGTATATTGATGGCTGCTCCTAAATCAATTAATGCATTAGGGAAGGAGCATCAATTTATTTGTACCGTGACTATAGGGTTTCTTGGGTCCTCATATTTCACCGGTGTTTCTCTGCCTGATAATAAATTAGATAAAGTACCAACTACATGGATAGTTGGGCTTGTTTTTGTTTTCCTCTTAGGATTTTTAGTACATAATTCCTTAATAGTTTTTGCATAAAGGGGAATGTCCTGAATAGCTTGGAGGAGGGGTATTTTTACACAAAGTTTTTTTAATTCTCCTAGAAGATCAAAATCAGGATATTCTATTGGGTGGGGTATAATTAATCTCCCTGGGAATGGTGGAGAAGAGGTAATAGTTTGATCGTGGCTTTTTTGTTTAACCGTATTCTACATTCAAGGTGTTTTTTCTGCAGGTAATGTATCTTCTATTTGTATGTTTTTATCCCCCTCTGATTCAATTATCCGTCCAGACCTTAATTTGAGTTCATTACACTCCCTCAACTCAGTTTCTGGCTTCGGTCCTTCAATAATTTGTACAGATTGGACAGGCCTATTGTTGGGATTTTGGTTGGGCTGGGCTAGGAGCTGTGGTTGTAAATTGGGTTGGGGGTTCTACTGCAGTGTGTAAGGTGCTAGTAGTGTAGGTTGGGACAAGGGAATTGTTCCTGTTGGCTGATTTGTAGGTCTTTGCCAGCTTGACTGCCAGTTCTAGTTCTGTGAAGTGGAGGGTGGCCATTGGGATGGATATGTATTGTTCTGCCAAAATGGTGGGAAGTAAGGGAAATTTGGCCAACTATTATTTTGGTTTGATTGGTTGGACCAAGGTGGCGTAGAGAATGGTTGATGTGACCAATTAGGAAAAGGTGGCTGGTTCTGCCACATAGCTCCTATGTATCGTTGAGCATTATATTGCGAGGGATGAAAGGAAGAAGATGGGTCAGTAGGCGTACCTGTTTGTCGTGCTTGCCATTGGCGATGTTGATTTAGTAGGTAGACTAGCTCTGTTTCTTCCTCTGCCTCCTTTATGACTTCTTTTAACCCTGGGAGTGATGGGAAGCTTTCTATGGCATGATCTTTAGTACATATGGCATAGGTCTATACCATATCCAGTGGGCACTCTTTATGACTATGCTTCTTCCTGCATCTCAGGAAAAATATCATCAGGTTATGTTCTACTTCAGCCTACTTCAAGTTGGCTTGCATGATGTCTAATTTCATCATCAAAGTTCCCAAGATATCTATTTTGAAATCCTCCAGCATGTTGCCTATTTCTGCACGAGTGATGCTTCCGCTGGTGATTTTGTTGTCCCTGGTGGTCACATCGCGTTTCGCTGGTTTCAATCTCGTACTGCCTCTTGAGCACCTAATACACAATTTAATAATATCAACATAGTCTTCTTGATATATATCACCTTTACCCATAATATTTAATGTCTCTATCCATTGTTCTTTCATTCCTTTAATCAGTGTAGTTTTTAGCACATTATTAGGCAAAGGCAGATTTGCATAGGGAGACCTTTGCAGGTTATATTGGAAGTGCTCCACATACTCTTCCATTTTTTCACTGGGTCTTGCTACCATTTGGAATATTTCATCTTTCAGTCCCCTAGATCTAAAATAGTCCTTATAGTTTTTAGGAACGCCATTTTCATTTGAGCCAAATCATTCATGGTTCCCCCACCTAGACCCATAAACCAATGCAAGGCTACTCCTTTTAACATGGAGGGAAACAACTTTAGCTTCTGGGGGTCGGTGGTGTAATCATAACCCCGACATAATACATCAAATTCAAATAGAAATGTATCTGGATCCTCTGATGTGAATCCATGAAAGGTGGGAATATTTTGTAGAGGGATAGCTTTCATGGGTACGTTGACAGTTGTGTCAACGATGGGATACTACAATGTAGAGGTTTGGGGTGTTTGTGGATTGTTGACCATTTTATCGAATATATGCCAATACCCTTTCGGGATCTGTGGAGCTAGAGAGTTATCCCTAGGATGTCTAGAAGGTGTGGATATGATCTTAACAACATTCCCTTGGTCTGGGATACAAGGTGTCCTTTGCTCAATTACTACCTGAGGGGACCTTGGTTCCTCTGTTTCCCCTGTTCCTCCTCCTCCTTCACGAATATTACAAGAATTCCCTTCTTGTGAGGGAATTGGGCACGAATTTTCAATTTCTTGAAAACTCTACTCAGTTCCCTCTATTTTATTGTGGACCTCAGAATGGGCTATAGATGGTGAGCCTGTGGCCCGAAGGGAGACAGTAGGTTGTCTGGAAGCAACAGTTCGAGGACCTACTGATGGCTGAGATTCAACTTTCTTTAAGATGTCGTTTATGAAAGTTGATCATCCAAGGGTCACCGGTCGCTTAGATTTTTCAGGTTTGGGTAGTGGAATTGGATTGTTTTTGGGTCTTTTCTTCTTAGTCTTTCATGCAACCAATTCAAATGTTTATCTCTACCTTAAGTTCCTAACAAATCTGTTGGAAAGCGGGTCGGGGAGCAGGCATTTTACTTACTCTATACGTAGGTTCTTACCTTCCATTTTTAATACCCAGTTCTCCCTCAACAGACAAGCACCAAATACCTACTTCAATTTTTTGTAATTGTGCTGAAAAGTTGGCGGAGGAGCAAGCACTTCACTTGCTCGTTACATAGGTTCTTACCTTTGGTTTTCAATACCCAATTCTTCCTCAACAACAATTATCCGATATACATCACTCTTTGTAAATGGCTACACTCTCCCCGGCAATGACGTCAAAATGTTGACTGATAAAAGGTGCCTTTTAAAACTCCTATTTGTCCCACATTAATTATCAACCCGTGCAAGTCCTCTTATTTCAAGAGAGTACACAGTATGTGGCTGCTATTAATTCAGAGAGTAATGTTTCCTAAACTGCGTTATAGATATTTAAATACAAGAGTAAACAGATGCATCTAATAAATTCAAATTGCAATTATTAAAGGAAACTCAATCCTCTAATGAAATCAAATCCTTTAGCAATTCAAGTAGTAACAACATCAGTTGAGAGTACAGTAATAATAACTCATCTCTTCTGAACTGATTTTAATCTAAATCAAACTCTATCTTCATTAAATAATCCTGATAGCAATGATATCAATCTAAGAGACCAATAGCGATAACCAAACTCTTTACAGTTGATTAAATCAATCTGAATACTTATCTAAGTAACTTACCCTGTAATGAAGAAAAACTGAATCAAAGGACAATGTTGTAAATCATATAAACTAGAGATATACTGTCAATACAAGAAACAACTAGTGAAGGAAATAAAATCACAGAAAGCAGGAAAATTATCAAACCAATCACACTCGCAAGAGTTTGAAATGTATGACACAAAGAAAGTAGTTAAATCCACCAGAGGCTGGGCCCTTAGCCGCCAATGAACAACTAAGTTACTTTAGATAATGTGAGGGAACAAAAACTTCAATTATGTATTAATCATCGAACTTAAAGAGCATTACAATATATTCGTGTTCTTCTCAACAGCGTGAGTCTGTAATTAAGATTACAATTTCAATAATAACCGAGATTCCCCCATTTCTTCTTACAATCGTCTCTTTTTATAATCAGAAAGGGTAAAAGATAAATCGTAAATGTGATCCCTCAGGATCTCTCGATCTTGAGGGATTCGCAACCGATTTCTAACTTCATACATCTTTCGTGTTCCACACTGATCCCTCTGATCCGATCTCAGCGATATCCGCAACCGACTCATTCTTTCCTTTGCTTGTCTGATTTTTGTTGTTCCTTAGTTAGGGAACAACGGTTGTCCCTTTTGTCATTTTCTTGCATAAGAAGGGTAAAAGTTAGCTAAATCGTAACTGCAAATAATTTATTCATTGCTTACCAGAATTGCTCAATATATTAACGCATTACAATATAGAAAAGATAAGAATAAAGGAAAAGGATTATGAGATTAATGGTAACTACATACCCTTTCTGTGACTCAACACTTGATTGTTCACTCATATCTGGAACTTTTATGATGGGAATGATAAATATGCTTTTGTCTAATCAATCATCATACTTATGCAACCTTTCTTCTACTTACCCATCTACTCATCCTACCATTTTTTTCTTCTCTTTATTAGGGTGCATTTGAGCTAGCAAACCCTTATCAAATATTTTTCTTTCTCTTTACAATAGTAAAATAACTAAATCTAACCTTATTACATCCAAGGGCTCAGATTAAACAGTAGAGCTCCTTTTATTTACTCTACCTATCTACTTATCTGCCAAGGTTACACTGTTTGGTCAGATCTTATTCTCTATCTATAGACATGAAATTGAAAACATGAAATAGTCAAGTTTAAACATTTTTACTATCATGGATTGTGGCAATAATTACAAACTACACACAATCATTTATTCTTCACAAAAATTAAATGGTAGTGGCATTTTGGCTTGCTCACTTTCATGGCCTTTTTTATTTTCTTGGGGTTCATATTTTTTTCATTTTTTTTTACCTTTTTGTTCTTTTTGTCCTTTGATTATTCTTTTAGGACATACCCTCTTTATATTTTTTAATTTTTCAATGTGGAAAACATTTGCAAAAAGCAAAAGTATGTACATATTACAAGTTTTAATCTGAGTCGTTCAAAAATTATGACTCCTATTGGTATACAAACCTAACAGTGGCTCCACTTGGGGATGGTATTTCTTGGTGAAATGTCAAGAACTTTGTAGATCAATGGCCTTCTGAATTGCTGTGATATTACCCTACAACCTTTCCCTTTTATGCTTCTGCATTATTACCATTTATGACAATAAAAATTTTAAAGCTTAGGGCCTTCTCTTTGGACTTCAACTTCAAATTCACCATCCAATCAACTCTAGACTTTTGAAAGTAAAGTATGTACAAATGATAAGTAAAATTAGTAACTAGGTTCAATATAGTGTTTTAGTATTTGACCATTCACTGTTCCTCCTTCTGCTTCTATGTCATCCATTTCTCTGAGGAAGAAAGCATTCTTACCTCTGAAAGCATAAATGATATATGGGCCTTTCCATAGGAAATCAAATTTCCCATGTTTACCTTTATCTTCTCTCCTTGAATCCCATTTTAAAACTTTGTCTCCTAGGTAAAAGTCTTCAGCCTTGGTCCTTCTATCAAAATACTTCATGATCCTTTCCTGCACAACCTAAGATCAGATGTACACTTCTTCCCTAGTTTGTTGCAAGTGAATTGTTTGATTGATTCTTCTTTGGATGTCATTTGGTTCAACCTGCAATTCTTGGAGCATATTCATCACTGGTGTTCCCAAGGAAGATGGGAAAATAGCTTCCACTCCATAAACTAATTGATAGGTAGAAGTACCAATTGATTTCTTTGTGGTTAACCTGTTTGCCCATAAGGCATTTACTAGCTTTTTGTTCCATGTTTTCTTGTTATCCTCTAACAAGTTTTTGATGATATTTACCAGACTTTTGTTTGAGGATTCTGCTAGTCCATTTCCTTGGGGGAAATAATTTTTTGAATGGCCAATGGTTATATGATACTTACTACAAAATTCTATGATTTTTCTGGATTTGAAATTTGTTGCATTATCAGTGATGATTTTGGTTGGGCACCCAAATCTAGATAGGATGTTGGCCTCAAGGAAGGTTATTATAACAGTGTCAGTGGCTTGCTTTGAAGGTATGGCTTCTATCCATTTCATAAAATAATCTATGGCAGTAAGGATCCATTTGTGTTGGGAAGAGAAATGAGGGTGGATTTCACCAATGAAGTCTAGACCCCATTGTTGAAAATGCACTTCAGCAGAGATTGGTTTTAGGGGAAGGGGTAAAAGATTTTTCTTTCCTTAAAAAACTTGACATTTATGATAGGAGGTTACATATTTCTCTACATCATAAAACAAAGTAGGCCAATAGAAATTGGCTCTAAGAATTTTGTCAGCATTGGTTTTCCAGTAAAGATTTCCTCCACAGTCACCTGCATGAAACGCTTGTAACACTTTGTCAGATTATTCTTTTAATAAACAATTGAGAAGAGTACCTTCATGATTCCTCCAAATCAAAGCATTCTCTACTATGCAAAATTTTAAGGATTTCATTTTAAAAAAACTACTTTTGGTCCTGGATAATTCAGGAGCAGCTTGTAGATTTAGTAAAACATATATGATGTCAGCATACCATGGTGATTCAATAATGGCCTGGCTGATTGGTAGAGTTGCCATCTCCTCTCCATTATCCATTTTTGCAATAAAATTTATATGTAAGGCCTGATAGTTCGTTTCATTCATGATCTTGGCTAAACCTTGGCCTTTGATTAACTTTGTTGGTTTGATTTCTAGGTCATATTCTAATATAGTAGCGATCCATCTCCCTCTCTTTCCATTTGGACCATTCTGAGTTAGGATATCCTTGACTATTGAATTAGGGACATAGGCTATTAAATGAGAATATAAAATGTAAAATTTGAAATCTTTGATAGCTTTGACCAAGGCAAAGGCTTGTTTTTCCATTATGTTGTATTTTAAGGGTGCATCCCTCAGGGCTTTGCTAAAAAAGGCAATAAGTCGTTCATAACCTTGATCATTTTTCTGCAATAGAATTGCATCAATTGTATGTTCTGAAGCAAAGGAGAATAAAATTAAATCTCTATCAAATTTTGGATTGATCAAAACCAGTGTTTTAGTTAAGGCTAGCTTAATGTCTTCAAAGGATTTCTTAGCCTCAACAATCCACTTTATGGTCAAATCGTTTTTCAACATATTGTTCAATGATGTAATTAATTCTGCTAGGTTAGAAATAAATCTCCTAAGAAAGTTAATTTTCCCTAAAAAGGCATGTAATTCCCTAATGCTCCTAGGGTGTTGTACCTATAAGATGGCTTCTATTCTTGCAGGATCTATTCAGATACCATATTTTGACATGATATGCCCCAATAACTTTCCCTCTTCTAACCTAAATAAATATTTCTTGGGATTTAAAGAAATTCCTTACTTCCTGCATTTGATGAAAACCTGCCTTAGATGATCTAAGTGTTGATTATCAGATTTTGAGAATACAGTGATGTCATCTAAATATATTACTAGGAAGCCATGAATGTCCTAGGAAAAAGCTATATCCATGGCTCTTTGGAAAGTGGCCCCTGCATTCATCAATCCGAAAGGCATCTTCACATACAAGAATGTACCCCGAGTAGTAAACACAGTTTTGGCCTGGTCATCTGTGTGAACTAAAATATGATTGTAACCAGAAAACCCATCCAATAATGAGATTCTAGTTGACCCAACTACCCTTTGTAATATATGATCCATTTTAGGGAGAGGGTAATTGTCTTTGAGTGAAACTTTATTAGGATTCCTGAGATCAACACAAAGTCTAATCTCACCAGTTTTCTTTCTTGTTAGCACTAAATTTGAAACCCAATCAGAGAATCTGATTGGTGCTATTATCTTGGCCTCACACATCCTTTGGATTTCCTTTTCAATAGAAGGCAATAGGATGGGATTAATCCTCCTAAGCTTTTGTCTGAAAGGTTTCTAGTTTTCTTTTATGGGGATGGTGTGTTGTATGATGTTGGCATAATAGGACTTGAGGTCCTCATAACTCCATGCAAAGACATCTTGGAATTCCTTTAATAATTCAAGGTGTTTCACTTTTTCGGTAGGAGGTAATGACTTCGAAACTTTGATTCATTTTGGATTTTCCTTAGTGCCTATATTACACTCCTCTATATCAGATTTTAAGGGTTATATATTTGGTTTTCTAGGGACATCATTTCAGTCAAACAAGTCTTCCAAAGGGGTTAATCCTTTGGGTAAAAAGTTATCTTTGAGATTAATGACTTCACAGTCCTCGTCAATTGTTTCATCAACCTCAACTTGCTTTAGGTTTTCGACATCTGATTTTGCAAATTTAGTGGGATGAAATCTGCTATCTTTTCATCTTCTATTTCATTAATTTCTATTTCATCTTTAAAATCAATATCTAATGTTATGTCGGTATCTATATTACTATTTACAAATTCTTCTTCAAATGTTAAAAAATTGTTTATCTGTTGGTCATTAGCAAATACTTGCCAGTTTTTCAAGTTATTCGGGACGGCGGGTCTGTGCCTAACCTCAGCAGTGTACAGATGGTTAGGTTGAAAAGGTAACATACAAGTGCTAGCAAACATTGCTAAACTATGAGCCTGCATATTATGTTTCCTTGGGATGACTGCAAGCTTAGTTTCTAGGAAAGTATTCATTATTTCTACAATTTCCCCTCTATAAGAACTTAATCTAGGATCTTTGGTCATATATACAACATTAATTTGTTTTATAACTAACTCAGAGTCTCCCATGACAGAAACTCTTTTGGCTCCTAAATTCCTAGCTAGTTTGAGACCTAAAATTAGAGCTTCATACTCAGCCATGTTGTTGGTGCATTTAAAATCTAGTCTATACGCATGGCCCTCTGAGTGATCATTCTCCAGATTGTATATCCAGACTCCTTCTCCTGCTCCTAAATTATTCATTGATCCATCAAATTCAAGGTGCCATAATATCTCATGTTCATAATTTTCACTGTCAGGGGGAATAAAATTTTCATTGTATGTTGCACTTTGATTATCTTGTTTATTGGAAAGCTCTTGATTTTGGACAGTTTCATTTTGAGTTGTAACTGAAATTTCTTTTGGTTCTGAAATAATATTATTTGTAGTAGTTTGTTGTCTTTGTTTATCATTATACAAAATAAAAGAATCAATGTCCAAATGCAAGGAGTAGATAGGAACGTTTTGAGGCCTATCCTTGCTACTCACCACATATTTCATTAGGGTCTCTCTGTACAACTTTTTGGGTTGTCCAAAAATAGATATTGTGGCATATGACATGTCAAGTTGTAAATATCCTTGGAGTTTAGCCCACCATGATCTAGAAAATAGCATGCCATATTTAGGTGGGATGCCAGCAACTACTATATCCATGAGGATGCTTTTAGCAGGATATTGTACTAAGGTAACACACAAGTCTTTGATTAACCCTAGACACTTTACTTGACTTGAGACAAATGAAAATAAGTCCTTGTAAGGTCTTGTTATGCCTAAGTTTAATTTTCCATAACTGATTTGGGCATTAAATTGTGTGAGGCCCTAGAATCCAACATTGTGTTGTGTAAGATTTTATCATGAATGATAAGGGTAATATAAAAAGTTGGTAGCCCTCCTTCTTGTGGTTTTCCATTAACATCATGACCAAATATAAGCTTTGGGTGATCATCAAACAAGTTGACAAAATCTTCATTCCTAACAATGTTTAAGGCTTGGTTTATTTGAGATTTATAGGTTTCAATTTTAATCAGCTCGGTTAAGGGAACTGAAATTTTTAGTTTAGCTAACTCTACTCCCAAATTGAAAGGCAAAGAAGCTTTTTCTGTTTGAGGGCTTAGAAATTTCATAGCAGGAGTTGGAGTAGATTACTCTTATTTTTCTGTATTTGAGGTATTTTTATGTGGATTTTCTAATATGGTGTTTGGAGATTTTTCCATTGCTTCCATGGAGGGAATTCAAGTGGATGGTTGATCATTAGGGGGCTGGTCATGGGTTATATCTATAATGGTGGGGCCAGGAGGGTTATGATTTGGTCTAGGGAGGATTTGGAGATTTTTAGTAACTGGAGCTACTCTAATTTTCTTGGGTTGATTTGGAATTGTTTTCTTAGTCTGGTCAGGAGTATCAGAATTCAGTTTACTCCTTAAGTTGTAATGTTTGTGTACTTCAAAGATGGAAAAATCATATTATTGCTTATAATCAAATGATTCTCCAAATTGGGTCTGCAATTGCTACAACATATGCAATTCCTACTCATCCTGGGTCAAGAAGACAATTTCCTCATCATCTAATCACATCAAGTTAATGTGTGTGTCTTGTTCAGGGTCATCTGAATGGGATGTTTCAGCATAGTTTTCTTGAAAGGGAGGTCTAATATTCTAGTCAGGTCCATTCTTTCCAGTATTTTGATTATGATTGTTTCTAAAGTTTGGGTTTCTCACTGGAGGTGCCTATTGATTATCCCATTGAGGCTTTCTCTCCATGGTAAGAGCTAGTATTGCAGCAAGAATGCTGCAACTCCTGGGCTACCAACTTTACTTTAATCAACCCGGTAGTTCATAACAAACTTGGAAGCGTCGGTGCTATATGCACAAGTACTAGTTGTCACTGTAGGTTGTCACTTGGTCAGCCGATGCACGATCACTAGGAGTTCAATCCAAGTACTATAGATTTCAAAATAATCTCTATCTATGATGAAAGGAAAGAAAGATTACTCTACAGATGCTATTCTAACTACATAAAGGAGAAATACTGGAATGTAAAGAAAAACCTAGCAAACCCTAATTAAAAAGATAATTCTACTTTTGCCAAAAACACTATGAAAACCATGAAAGAAATTCCATTACCTTCTCAAGTAAGTAAACAAAATCTAACCATGATATTTCTGGAAGTAAATAAGAAAAAAACATATTTTTGGATTTTTATGTGTTTTTATGTGAATTTAACATGCATCTAAGTTATTGTGTATGAGTGTGGCAGCGAACAGGTGGCGTTAGAGGGTAGTTTTGGAGCTTGGGAGGATGTAGGATGATGTGGAGGGTTCCTAGGAGGTCTTAGGTGGCCTTCTGGAGGATTTTCGCACACTCGACCTTCAAAATAAAGCCTACAAGAAAAATTACAGGAGGACACAGGAAAACTACAGGAGGAAAACAGGGAAACTATAGGAGGCCTACAGGAGGAGGACAAGAGAAATTTTCGTTCTTTTGAGGGTGTAAGAGTGGGTGGAAAAGGTGGATGAAGGTTGGAATGAGGTGTTAGGGCTCCTAAGGTATACCATGAATTACCAGGAGAGAGAAAGATGATTGGGTTTGCTCAAGGAGAGAGGAAGAAGTTCTATGAAAAATGAAGGAAACTAGGGCAGAATTGAGGTGAGGTTTGGGAGACCTATAGGGAATGGATCAGATGGAGAGTGTGATTGCTGGTAAGCTGGCCTACTATTGGAAGAGATCTGCTACATAGAAACTAAGAGGCAACCAAGAAAATTAAGCAACCAATGAAATGATTGCATCCTAGGAAAAACTGAGTTTTGCATTAAAATGGCCTAAACTATGATGTATAGAAGGAAAAGTTGGGAAATGTTGTAAGAAAGGAAAGCATGCAAAAGGAATATTTCAAATCAGGAAGTGAACATGATAAAGAAGATCTAAAGCAAAGAAAAACTAGACTATCAACCTACTAGAGAGTTTCAAACACTAGAAGTCCTAGGAATGAGGAAAATCTGTTTTTTTGGGGCAGCAAGAGAATCTTTGCCTCAAACCATGGTCCCAGAGGGAGGAAGAGAGGCCAAGGCACTATTGCTAGCCTTTTGAATCTTCTCTGATCACTGCTTAACCTACTACAGAAAGCCCAAATGGAAGCAAGCTACTAAATCATCAAAAGCAACGTATTCTTAACCATAAGAGAAATACATCTAACATCAAACTAATCTACAAACTAAAGTAAAGCATACAAATAAAAGTAAAGAGAATCTTGGATGCTTGGATTGGTCCCTAACCCAAGAGCTTCAGCCATCTGAGGTAACTCAGTGCTATCTCAAAAAGGATTCCATATTCATTATCAAAAAATAGCAAGATTACATAAAACTGTCATAAAATAGCAAGCTCGAAATTTGAGCAGAGTTTACACAAGAAAAAAAGTTGACCCCAGTGGGGCCCTAGGCCTCTCTACTTATATATCTAAAGCTACCAACAGCTTCCTTAAAATCAGGGAGGCTTGGCTCCGAAAACTCGAGATAACTATCAATCATCTTCCACTTGCTCGGTCGCCTTCTAGTGCATGATTCAGCTCCTTGTACTCCGAGCTGAATGAAGGGGAATTTGAAGTGAGGAGAAATAAATGAGGGGTATTCCCTCCTATAATTCCTCTCCTCTATCTACTTCGAGTTATTGTTGTAGTTTTACCATTATATCCTTGACTCTAACCTCGAAATCCATCAATAATCTACATTAAATACATGTTAGACCACATGGCATAATAACTAACTCAACTCACCCTATAAGAATAAATATAATCAGAAAATCATATAATAAGCTAAAATAATGGTTGATTTGACTAGGTTAGGAGGTAAAATGATACCATATAATTACCCATTTATGAGGCTCATCATCACCCCCTACTGAAGGTGTTGCTCATCCTCTGAGCAACCTAGTCAATCTCTTGGTCTTTCATGGCCTTGGTGGCCTCCCTAGCATTCTAGGCTTTTGATGTGGTCTGCTCATGTTCTCCATAAAATCTTGCCTTTTTTTCTATGTCATTCCATTTCTCCTTCTCTCCTTCTTCTCTTCTGCCTTCCAACATGGCTAATATGAGTGGAGGACACAATTTGAGGCCAATCCACTTGACCTTCAGCCTTTGCATGGAGCACTTGTACATTGGCACTCTTTTAAATGCGTCCTTCAGCCTCATGGGGGAATGGCATTCTTTAATCTGCAAGTTGTGGGGTAGGGTGTTCCATCTTATCATACATGCATGCACACAGTCATCCCCAAGTAGCCTAAGCATATCTTCAAAGTGTGCAATGGCTTGTTCCTAATTGGCTAGATATTTAGGGGTAATCTGAGGGTCATTGGCAAGCATGTTGTGTGTGCTGGTGAGTGCCATAGGATCTAATGGCTCAGCTCTGATCATCAATGGTTCATTCTACTCTTTTATTAACAAGCTTTTCATTTCTGCAACCCTCAATTCTTCATGGTTCATCCATGACACCGTGCCCATTAATTGTAGATCCCCTAGCTTGGGATTAGGGTCCCACACATTTAGGTCTGTGAGGGCCATGTTGTGTAGATAGAACTTTGCCATATTTTCTTTGTCCTCATAGGTGCTTTGGTCACACAAATCCATGAACTTCCTGTAGTCTTAGAAAGGCATTATGCCTCTTTGTGCCAAAGTTTTTATTTGGAATTGAAGCCATTGATCCTTCAGATAGAGGCCATAAGATTTGGCTGGTATTCTACATTGTAATGCTTCTATGGACAAGCTAGCCATGTATGCCAAATGGGTCTCTTTCTCCTGCAGTTGCCTTCTTAGTAATTCATTCTCATTCTCAAGGTGTCTTCTTGTAATGGCTTCTCTATCTCTGAGAGCACTCAATTCCCTTCCCATTTCCCTGAGTTTGTCTTCCATGTGGCCAATATCCTCAACTCCTTTGGACTTGGCTATCTACATCCACCTATGCATTCTCACTCTCACTTTTTCCAATTCAAAAAACAATGCAATTGCAAATTTCTATGGGATTATCTTGTTTCCCTCAAGTAGTCTGTAATAGGATTCAAGATTAGGCTGGGGGTCAGATTCTTGGAGCTCTTGTTCTTCCACTTTCACCTCTGGCTGTCCTCCTATCTTTTCCTCAAGTTTTTGTGTCTCTTGTAGTTTGGACAGTGTCTCCTGTAGGACTATTTTAGCCTCCTGTAGGTCTGGTTTGGGGTCCTGTAGTTTGGACAATGTCTCCTGTAGGACTATTTTAGCCTCCTGTAGGTCTAGTTTGGGGTCCTGTAGAATTGCCTTTCCCTTCCATGTAGAAGATATTGTAGTCCTCCTTTCATAGGTTATGGGTGTCTTGGAAGGAGATTCTTTCACCTCGGCAGATGGTGAATCTTCAATGTTAATGGGAGTCTTTGATGAGGGTTGAGGTTTGTATGTTTTAATTTTGGTACTTTTCCTTGCCCTGAAATACATGGAGGTTTTTCTCTTCCTCTTTTTCTTCTGCTTGACTGGTGTACTGAGGGTAGTTGTTTCTTCTCTTTCCAATGTTTCAATGGACTCTTCTCTTTTCTCTGCCCTCTTTGCCTCCTTTTCTCCCTCTTCTGTCTCTTTTTACTCCTCTTGCTCTGTCTCTTTTTCTACCTCCTATTTTGTCTCTTCAACTCTCCCCTCCTCTATTTCTTTTCTTTCCTCCTTCCTCTCTTACTCTTCTATGTCACCACTGGCTTCATCTTCTCCTCTTTGTTGTTCTCCCTCCACTAACAGTAGGACTGACATCATAGGTTAATGCCTTGATGTCATCCTCAGCTGTCATATTTCTAAAAACTTCCCATGTTATAGGGATTGTAAGGGTATGGAGGGCTTATTCTACTAGGATCTTGATTAGGCCATGGTGAGCTAGTTGCTATGAATTTCCTTCTTGTACCTTGGTGCTGGAGTCAATGAGGGAATGAAGTAGAAAGTACGGGATACTGAGCTTTTCATGTGCTGGGGTATCCATGCCATATCTGAATTCTTCGAGGATTCTGAAATGATATCCATAAACAATGTTGTGCCTCCCCTCACAAGAAATGTATTTGATCACTTGGTAGCTAACCTCATCCCAAGTATATGCTACACTAGCCCTCCTAATTACATTTTTGTCTTCAACAAGGGTTTCATTATCTTGGAAAAAATTCCTCTTGGCAGCCTGGCCAATTATTTTCTCATCTTTAATCCAAGGTAGCCCAAGAGGAAGGGTAGTGATCCTACTAATGAATTCAGGGGTTATTTCAATGGAGAGCCCTCTAATGGTTACAGTAGCATGATTTCTTGTGTGAGGGACCAGAGAGAGAGAAAATTCATGGGCAATTTCATCATCAAGCCCTCTAAACTTCTCAAACAAATTCATATAGTTTGCCCTTGTAAATATTTCCACCACTTGAGGATGTGCATGGAGTCTAGTGGAGTTAGTGGGCTCTTTTCTCATAAACCCCCCTGTCATATTGCCTGTACTTATTTTGAAAAACCAACTATGGGGTGGAGGTAAAGAATTTTGAGTGAAATAGAAAAACAGAGGGGACCTGTGTTTAAAATATATTATTATATATATATATATATTACCTCTTAAAGACTCATTTTATTTCCAATTTGAGACCAACTCTTTCACATTTTGATATTCAACAAAGGGAATTCATGAAATTTACCTCTTCAGACTAAAATTCGTGCCAAAAATCGTGTTTCCTCCCTTCAAAATGACTCACTGCCCCTCCTGTACAAGCCCGATGTCCCTCCTATAAATTTCCTGTAGGTGCTCCTGTAGAAAACCTTTAGGGCTCCTGTAGAAGATACCGAGAGAAAAAATATGGAGGAAATCGATGGAGGATGGTGGATATGAGGCTATGGGGGCATAAGAAGACTGCTTTGTGGCTGATTTATGAGGAGAAACTAAAGAAAAGGTGGTGAGAATGCGCGGGGAGGAGTGCTCATTACCTTTTATGGCTATTTTCAGTTATGAGTGCTGAGCTGGCAAGGTGTACGTTACCCAGATTAGGACCTTTGGTCCCCACCTGCTTGGTCATTATGACCCCCTCATAATCATCCCCTCATTACTGCATCGGAGTTAACTCTTCCTCCCACTACCTATCCTTCGCATCTTTTGCTTAAGTTGACTGTGCACACGTGTGGGTGATATCTCGGTTAAGTGGAGTCAACTAAATGAAGGTGGCCAAGTTAACTAGCCACATTTCCCTCTTTTGATTTCAACCATCTTGTTTCCTTTGTATGGTTCCTAATTACACAAATGCATATGGAGAAGTGACTTAGCTACTTACCTATTATCCAAGTGTATTTGTTGCCATCGATTGTGAGGTGTTGTGGCTTTCTCTGGTGCTTGTCTCTGCTTGCTGATGTGTTGTTGTGCATTTTTGCAAGTTCTTCTTTTTCTGGAGCTAAGCTGTATGTGCCTTTGTAGCCTTCAAATGTGCTATCCCTTGTTGTTGGTGCTGGACTTCTATGGGATCTGTTGCTACAGGAATTCCTACAGGAGCCCCTGTAGATGTTTCTCCCCTTGAAACTTTAGCTATTTCCCTGTGCTTGGAGCTCAAGAATGATGCCAAAGGTGGAGATGAATGATGGAGGGATAGTAGGTAAGGTTCAGGTAAAGTTAATGGTGCCTTTTCCTCCTTTTATTTTTGTTTTTTTTTTAACTGAAAAATGGTTTTTTTGTGTTTTTTATTGGAAAGGAAAAAAAAAAAATTATGCTTGGAGTGTGATGCAGGCTTGGAAATGATGGCAAGTAGGTTTGAAGATGGTAAGAGGGATTATAGGTTCCTCATGAAGCTTTTCTTGTCCCTCAAACTGCCTCTTGTAGACACTTTTGGCTCTCGGTAATTCCTATAGGAGCCTCTTGTAGAAAAAACAGAGCCTCCTGTAGAAAACATGATTTTGGAAGAAGAGGTACAGTGGGATGAAAGAGATACCAAAAATGATGGAGGAAGGTGTGGAGAAGATGAGATGGATGCTGGTATGAATGTCAGGGTCCCCTTGGCACCTTCTTCTACTCCCTGTAGTCCTCCTGCAAACCTACAATGCAATAAAAATTCATTTTTTCTTTCTCTCTTTTCTTTTTGAAAACACCTAGGGCGCCTCAGAGAGGTTTTCACCTTAATTGCCTGCATTAGGCGCCTCCAAGGGAGGTTTTAACCCAAGTATCTTATTCTTTTCCCTTTTTTTTGACATCACTGGGCCACCTCAGAAGAGGTTTCCAACCCAATGATGGGACTCAAGTGCCTCATGGAGAACTTGAGTCCTTATTTTTTCTCTTTCTTCTTCAGTGAGTGGGTGAAGTGGAAGCTAAGACATGCCCCGCTACCATCACTATTTTATTCAAATCTTCAATAAACTCTCACTTGGAGAGGAGTTTCTTGTAGACTTTTAACCGATGTCCATTGACAAGCATGCAGATGATCCGAATTGGATCCTTAAACACTCTCTATGTGTTACACTGAATTTTGTCACCTTGACTATCTGCAGTTATATGGCCCCATCAATAGCCATATTGTCCTCTTTGTCAAGCCCCATACCTCTGCTCTTCATGTCAAAACCTCAAAAAGAGAGAAAGTCACTTAAAAACATGTTTATCTCTGGGTACGCAGGTTCTCTCTACCTTACCTGCGTGTACGCACTCCAAAAACATTAGACCTGCGTAGTAATACGCTCTGTAAACTAAAGCTAGGGTGCGTACCCCTGTAAAGGTCAAAAGGCGCAAGTTTCATCTCTAAAAAGTTACTTGTGGTCACTTCTAGAGCCTTCTAGAAGAGTGCTTGACGTGTATTGAGCGCCTCCAGATGGTTCATGCACCCCTATGATAGAGGAACTTATCCCATCAAGAGAGGAGCTACCCCATCCAAAAGAGGGAGTATCCCATTGATGTTGGAACTGAATAACCTCCTCTAGAATACTATAAATACAGGCCTTGGGCCAAAGGAGGGGAGGTTGAAAGCTGAACATTCTAAAGGGTAAATGCTGCTGGAATTAGGACTTCCATTGTTGACTTGTGAGGAGAGATCACTATCCTTCCTTGTTGCCATATTGGGAGTGGGTGAGCTTGTCAAAGTAGAGGAAATCTCTTGCTGGACCCTGGGAGGAGCTTGCACAACACCAAGGCTCAGGTTGTAATGGTTCCTTTGATTATTTAATACAAATAAGTCCATTCTTCTCAATGATTTGTTAATGAATTATTTCATGTATTCCTTGGTCAATATGATAGATATGCTTTATTTTATGATGAATATTCAGATGTTATGTAATCGTTTGCTTTGTTAGTGTATGCAGGTCTGAAAGTGAAGGAGGAGCTCATCTGGATCAGCAAGGCTGGACTGCTACAACAAGCGTGGGACCTAAGGTAAGATCGAAAACATTTGAATTCTCATAGAATGATGTGTATCTAGAGAAGGATAGCTCTTGTTTGGTTTGTTTGTCATTAGAGAGTCTTAGACTCCTAGGAAGGTTGGATTTGTCCGCAAATATAACTCATTCCGTGTGTCAAATTGGCGACTCTGCTGGGGATTCCATTGTTGGTCTTGTTTTTTCCTTGAATCATTGCTTTGACCTGAAAAGAGTCTGATCCATTTTGTTTTTTGGTTGTTTAACTTTGTTTTTGGGTGGCTTAGCTTAGGTTCAGTTTAGATCTTAGCTTTTCTTTATTTTACAAGAAGTACGCACCCTCTGAGTTAGGCACAGTGCGTACTTGTGCACACTGTATCTGTGCACACAGAGCGGCCACGCACCTGGCTAAACAGGTTGCCTGCGTACCCTGGTAAAATTTAGAAAATTTCCCTTTTTAATCAGTTTTTCCCTTTTGAATTTGTTTTTCTTAGTTTTTCTGCCCAGAACCTCTGTTAACTGTCAGAAATCTTCACCT